>RJWJ010038808.1:0-14783 GCA_004363605.1 Indri indri
TATAATTATAATATTTGTTTAATTTCACAGATGCTATATTTTAAATCTGATATTTTAATATAAATATGAGATCTAAAATGTTATTGTATTGGTCTATTCCTTATATTAATAGCATAGAGAAAAAAGGAGTTATTTTCTTTTTTTTTTATTTCAGGATATTATGGGGGTACAAACATTTTCATTACAAGTAATGCCTTTGCCTTGTCCAAGCCAGGGCTAGAGGCATGCCCTCCCCCCATACAGTGAGCACCACCGCATCCATTAGTTATGAGTTTCCCCACACCCACCCTCCCTACCTGACTGGCACCCAATGAGTATTACTACCATGTGAGCACCTTAGTGTTGATCAATTAGTACCAATTTGATTGCAAGTACGTTGTGGTGCTTATTTTTCCATTCTTGTGATATCTCACTTTGAAGGATGGGCTCAAGCTCTATCCAGGATAATATAAGAGGTGCTAGATCACCATTGCGTTTTGTAATTGAGTAGTATTCCATAGTATACATATACCACATTTTGTGAATTCACTCATGTATTGATGGGCACTTGGGTTGTTTCCACATCTTTGCAATTGTGAATTGTGCTGCCATAAACATTTGAGTGCAGACGTCTTTATTATAGAACGTGTGGTCAAGAGTTATTTTCATTTCCACTCCTGACAGTGTCGAGCTTGTTTGTTTATTTGCATTTGGTTTTGTTTTTGATTATTTAGGTGAGTCTTACTATCTAGAAGAGCTAGCTGAGAAATCTGGAGAATGTTTGAAAGTAAAATCTGCCTAAAGATATCAAAACAGCAAGGACAGAGTGGACTGAGTTATTGGCGTTAAGGTGAATATATTGGGGTGAACATACCATATGATGTGGCTTTTCTCCTTACATTTGCCAACTTGAAAGCAAGGGCAAGAATAAAATTAGGATTCACGATCTGCCCCAAAGGACCACAGTGTAGTAAACCATACGATACCCCAGCCCACACAAATATGAAACCTCAGCATTAATCAATCAGTGATTGATTCAATCAATTCAATTATTGATTCAAAAAAGTTGCTCTGACCCCACCTGTAACTATCAGCCAGAAGAAAACATGACTCCTGTTGGGAAGAATATGACATCATTAAGATCCTCAAACTAATGTTACACATGTTTAAACAAAATAATCAGCAACCTATAAAAAGTAACAAAGTACACAGAAAAAGTACAAAAAGATAAAAGAGAAACAGACTCAAAGAAGATCAGATATTTGAGTTTACTTACATAGACTTTAAAACACATTTTTAAACAGTCAAACATTTTTAAAACATTTTATATATTTAAAACATATGTTTAAAATATTCATATTTCATAAAATAGCTATGAAATGTAGAATAATGTGCAAAAATGGTAAACAGAGTATACTAAGGTAATACAGAATAAAAAGCAAGTGTAAAAATGTATTCTGATTAATAATTTAAACAATAAATTCTTTAGAAAATTTAATTAAAAATTGTATTTATGTGGAACAGTATAAAGAACACTAAGGCTCTTTAATATGAGTTACATTGCATAAATCCATTTCACTTTTATTAGACAGTGAACGTGATATCATGTACATATCCAGTATGGGCATTTTGGGTTCTATACTTAGGATACATTTAGTAAACAGATCCTTTTTCTTCCACACAAAGTATTCCATTCACAGGCGAGAGCCTTTTATAAACAAAGATTTGATTATGGTACATAGATAATGTAATTCATTTTGGGATAAAAAGATGCATGTGTTCATCAACATATTGTCTTTGCTTTAGTTTCAGTAATGTGTACCATTGACCAATCCAATGAATGTATCGTTAAGGTCAATTACAGGGAATAATGAAACAAAAGAATGATTATATAATATTTTATTTTTATATATTGCATGCTGAATATAAAGTATTTAAGAATTTTTTTCTGCTTTTTCACAATATTAAAATCCCTTAAAATCTATTGTTGATTTTATTAATCTACGGCTTTTAAATGAACTTTCTACATTTTTTTCTGCTTCAACAACTTAATTAAAAGTAATTAATTTAAGATTAAAGTTAAGCTTACTTGAGATTTGCCTTCCAAGGTTATCAGCTAAGTTTTATATTAGTAATAGAAAGATATTTATGGTGTTCTGATCATTTCTAAAATATTTTTCTATGGTATATTATAGATAGCATTTAATTTTATGTAGTCTCTAATTATGTGTTCAAGGATAGTAAATGAAGCCTAATACATACTATGTGTGAATGAATCATCAAGCATTCAAAATAGGCTTTATCCAGATAGTAACAAAAATCACAAACATATTTTAGAATATTATTCTTTTAGTCTCTGTCTATATTGATTGCAATTTAAAAAATAGCATTAAACTTCTCTTGCATGTGTTAATAGCAACTAGAGACTATACATTGCAATAGCATACTATAGTCTTTTAAAAAATAACATAAATATGACTCTTGTAGGATGAAAGCAACCTGAAAAACTATTAACAAACCAATATAATAAAACAACAAAGGTTTAGAGACTATTGTCAAAACATGCCTAACATGCAAGCTAAAATTTATTAAAATTCTAGTTTTTTATCTTAAATAGTGCAATTAAATGCTGACCATTTTGGGAAACTATGTAGGTTGAAATATTAAAACCACTAAATATCCTACTATATTTCTCATTGTTTTATTTTTATTTCACATATTAGTGAGGCTTCATGTCATCCTTGCATAACTGAGTCAGTTAGAACATTGGAAGTGCCTTCTTTTGTTTTAAATAGATATTCTCCATTTGTACCATTTTTATTTCCTTTTTCTTTCTTTTAACATATATTTTGAGTTATTGTCTTAGTTGTTGACCTGATGATTACAATAAACATCTTAATTAAAACAATTTAGTTCAGATTAATTTCAATTTAATTTCAATAGCATACAAAGTATTCTACATTGTAGTTCAAATCTTTCCTCCTCCTTAGTATAACGTAATGCTATGTTTTGCATCTTTAAACATTATAAGCCTGTAAAAACAGACTTATAATTATTTCTTTATATAGTTATTTAAATGAGATGAATGAAAAGAGTAAAAATAAAAATATATTTAGGCATTATTTTATTTATCTGTTTATTTATATGTACCTAGGTCCTTTATCTCTTTGTATGGGTTTGAGTTATTCTTCAGTGTGTTTGCATTTTAGTCTGAAGAGTTGCTTTTAGTATTTTATAAAGGTCAGGGCTTCCAGCAACACATTCTGTTTTTCCTTATCTGGAAATGTCTTATTTCTCCTTTATTTTTAAAGAATAGTTATTCTGACTATAAAATTTTTGGTAGATGGTCATTTTCTTTCAGCACTTTCAGTGTGTTATTCCACTGAATTCTGGCTCCAACATTTCATACATGATTTTAGCTGCTAATCTTTTTTGGGATCTTTTGTGTGTGATGGATTATTTTGCTCTTGTTGCTGTTGAGATTTTCTCTTTGGCTTTGGCTTTTGACAGTTTGACTACAATGTGTCTAGAAATGTATCTCTTTGAGTTTATACTACTTGAAGTTCATTGAGCTTCTTGTATGTATATAGTAATGATTTTCATCAAATTTGGCAAGTTTTACAGCCATTTCTCCAAATATCATTTTTGTCCCTCTTTTCTCTCTTCTTCTTTGGGTATATTTGTGCAATTGATGGTGTTACACAATTTCCTGAGGTTCTGTTTGTTTTCCTATGGATTTTATTTTTGTTTTTGTTCCTCAGTCTGGATAATCTCAAGTGACTTATCTTCAACTTTGCTGATTCCTATAAAATCTTAAACCTTCCCTTGAGTCCATTTAATTATCTTTTCATTTCAATTATTTTTATTTATAACTGTAATTCCTTTTTGGTTATATTTTATTATTTCTACCTCTTTATATTCTTTATTTGATGAAACATTGTTATAATACTTATTTAGATATGCTTTTTAATTATTTGAATATATTTATAATAGCTGATTCAAAATCTTAGTATAGTATATACAAAACCTGGCTTTCTTCAGATTGAGTGAATTTTTCCCTGTGTATAAGGCATAATTTCATATTTTTTTCATTGTCTCATTTTTTTTTTCCTAAAAACTGAACATTTTAAATAATATAATGTGGCAAATTTGGAAATGAGATCACCTCCCTTCTCAGGATTTATTATGCTTACAATTTATTCTTGTTATTGCTGTTGCTGTGGTTTGCATATTGAACATCCTACAATAATTCTATAGAGTCTGTATTATTTGTCTTATGTGACCACTGCTGATAGATTTACATATACATCTTAAAACACTTAAGTCACTCAATCTTTTCCAAGGGTTTCTGTGTATGATTTGGGGCACAATTTCAGCTCTCTGGTAGTTTATAGCTCTACTATGGCCTTTAATTTCCCCTTTAATGGAGCTTCAAGATCAACCAGAATTTAGAGATTAGGGTCATCCCAGGTCTTCCCTGCATATATTCATTGACTTCTAGAGTTCTTAGAATATTTTAGAGAGTTTTCAAGGGCACTATGAACATCTTTTCTCCCAGAAGGTCCTCTTAAGTTTTTTGCCCACATTCTTGTGTTCCCCAACTGGTATTCCCACTTCAGGAAGCTGAAGGAATATTATTAATAATAATATAGGGAGAAAACATCAGCATGCTATACATCCAATAAAGGGCTAATAACTAGAATCTATATAGAACTCAGGAAAATCAGCTAGAAAAAATCAAACAACCCCATTAAAAATTTGGCAAAGGACATGAACAAAAACTTTTCAAAAGAAGACAGACTAACGGCCAAGAAACATTTGGAAAAAATTCTAAACATCTCTAATCATCAATTTAACAGTGAGTCCAGACGGTGTTTGCTTTTCTATTCTTTGTATACTTCATTTAGGATAATAGTCTCCAGTTCCATACAAATCGCAAAAGGCATTAATCCATCCTTCTTCAAGGCTGAGTAGTATTCCATGGTGTATATACACCACATTTTGTTAATCCACTCATGAATTGATGGGCATTTGGGTCGATTCCATATATTTGCAATTGTGAATGGTGCTGCAGTAAACATTCAAGTGCAGGTGTCTTTTTGATAAAATGACTTATTTTCTTTTGGGTACATACCCAGTAGTGGGATTGCTGGATTAAGTGGCAGGTTTACATTTAGTTCTCTAAGGAATCTCCATACTGTTTTTCAGTTTGTACTAATTTGTAGTCCCACCAACAATGTATATGCATTCCTTTCTATCTGCATCCACTCCAGCATCTATTGATATTAGACTTTTTAATAATAGCCATTCTGATTGGGGTAAGGTGATATCTCACTGTAGTTTTAATTTGCATTTCTCTGATGATTAGTGACACTGAACATTTTTGCATATGTTTATTAGTCATTTGTCTTTCTTCTTTTGAGAAGCTTCTGTTCCTGTCTTTGCCCACTTTTTAGTGGGGTTGTTTGATTTTTTTTCTTGCTGATTTGCTTGAGTTCTTTTTAGATTCCAGTTATTATTCCTTTATTGCTTGTACAGCTGTGAATATTTTCTTCCATTCTGTAGGTTGTCTATTTGCTCTGTTGATAATTTCCTTGGTTGTGCAGAAGCTTTTCAAGTTAATTAAGTATAATTTACTTATTTTTGTTGTTGCTGTGATTGCCCTTGGGGTCTTCTTCATAAATTCTTTACCTAGGATGATATCTAGTAGAGTTTTTACAACATTTTCTTCTAGAATTCTTATGATTTTATGCCTTACATTTAAGTCTTTTATCCATCTCGAGTTAATTTTTGTGAGGGGTGAGAGATAAGGATACTGTTTCATTCTATTGCATGTGGCTATCCCATTTTCCCAGCACCATTCATTGAATAGGGATTCTTCCCCATGTATATTGTTTGCTTTACGCAAGGTTATTTTATTGTGGTTTAATTCTCATTACCCTGATGAGTAATAAGGTTGATATGTTTTAATGTGCTTATTTGCCATTTCTACATTTTCCTTTATGAGGTGTCTAGTTAATACTTTTGCTCCTTTTGTTAGGTTATTTGTCTGGTTATTATAAAATAATTTAAAATATGTTCTGGATAAAATGACTTTTCAGATATTTTTTAGCTCACATTTTCTATTAGTCTGTGTCTTGCATTTTTATGTATTATAAGTATCTTTTAAGGAACTGATTTTTTTAATCTTGATGAAATCATATAATTTGTATAATATAATTGATTGTATGTGATTTTAGGCAAGGATGGAGTTTCATATTTCTTACAGATGGGTATTTGATTATTCTAGCACCATGAATTGAAAATATTTTCTATTTGTTTTTAAATTGCCTCTATGATTTATTTAAAACCAATTGGCTGTACCTTTAAGGGTCTAATTCTTGACTGTTTTCCCCCATCAATCTATATGCCTGTTTTTTATACCAATATCTCATTGTCTTATATGCTGGTTGCCTTATAATGAGCCTTGAAATCATGTAGCATGAGTTATTCAACTTTGTTCTTTATTTTCATCTTTTTTGTTATTCTTAGTACTTTGCACTTCTACACACATTTTAGAATCAGTTGTTGATTTTTACAAAAAAAAACAACAAAACAGGCATATTTTTATCTGGCATTCACCATGTTATGATACCAGTTTTCCTCCTTTGTAATTGTAGTTACTCAAGGTATATACTAACTTATAATGCATTCTCTTATTTCCCTCCTCCTCAACCTTATCTAGGTCTACTCTCCCTATTATCTCTTATTCTACAAAGGCTTTATTTGTATACATAACATTTATTTCTCTTACCTGTATATGTCTTCTGGAAACTAGGTTCATATGTACAGTTGTCTATGTGACATGTGAATGCCATATGCCAAATTTCAGCTTGGCTGTCGCATAGGAGGCCTACTGTTAACATGTTCAAAATAAATCTTATTTCCTTGTACTATAATGTATTATATTTTTTTTCTTCTTCATCAGTATTAATGCTGTTTCTGTCTATCCGTACAGATGCTCCTGCCACATAATTAAGTGTCTTTCTTTATTCTCTCCTGTGGCTGATGCCGCTAATGGTCTTGTTCAATGCTCATTCTAAACTCGCTCCTGGTCAGCAGAGGTTAAACACCTGTCACAGGTAGAGTGAGTTGTCAAGCTTGGAAACCACTAGTTTTGACAAAGTGCCTATGCAGCTCTTTTGATGTTGTAGTGGGTTCACGCGAATGGGGATTGAAAATCTGATGATTTGGATCGGCTTACCCGTGGTTCCTTGGTACTAATCACTCTGCGTTCCTTTACATATTCTTCTCTCCCCCCTGACAAATCCTCTCATATCTTGCGGAATAGTTTCCAATGCTATGAAGGAAAACAGCAAGATAAGAACTTACATACATGTTTCTACAGGATTTTGTTCATTATTTACATAAGTGAGTACCTTCTCAGAAAATAATAAAGCCCATAGATACATTATGGTAGTTTTAGAGTTAAAGACAAAATATGAAAATATGTAGGCAACTACTTTCATTGTTGACATGATAAAGAGAGAGTACTGAAACTAGAAGGAAGTGTGTTGAAACAGGATTTTTAGTGTGCTTGTTCAATTAACTATGTGTAACATATCAATATAAATTGAATATATTTAAACATAAATAAAATAGTGTTAAATAGTGTTAAGAGATAAGGGAAAATATGAAAGGGAGTTTGCCAGTTGCTAGAGATTAAACCAGAATTGTGCCTATTTCAGTCTTATTCTTATGCAAGAAACTTCAATTATAAAAGAGTATCAACGCTGACATAAAGGGTATCTAACCAGGGCAACTAAGCCAGCAAAAGACCAAAAGCAAATACTTAACTAACTCTATGACCATAATAAAAACATATATGCACAAATATATCTTTTATCTATGATCACCACTGCATGCTTTGAGAGACTACAGAATTTAGAAGAGACCCATAATCCTTTTCTAAGGAATTTTTACATTTTACTTCCTACAGTTCAGTATGTTATGTGTAATTTTTTAAACAAAGTCTTCTCTATACATCAATCACATATTTTTAATTAATGCAAATGTGTGTTATTAAGAACTTGAAACTGAAATCTTATCTTCATCATACATTAGCTAGGGGATCTTGGGTATATTCTTAGTTTACTCATTTATAAAATAATCATAATACAATTATCTTCCTTATAAGTTAAGCCTAATGATTAAATAAGTACTTAGAATAGTGCCTGTTACATAGCCGTTACTAAAGAAGTAAAAACTAATGTTATTATTGATATTTTTCTACCTTCTGTCTACTAAAATGTTTATGAGATAAATGTTTTTGTTCTTATTATACAAATGAAGCATCTGAAAGTAAAAAATAAAATAAAATAAATCAGGTTGAAAGAGTTAGAATTTTAAAACTGTATCTGTTTAATTTCAAAGACTTCATTTTTTATACAATCTAGTATGTCAGATACTATTATCAAGCTATAGTAATGCAAAGAAAAAATCTCAGATAATTTAAGGTATGAAATTACATATGAGTGGTATGAATGTATATCTGTGATTGTGTTTCAAACCTGAGATAGGAGATTCTACTAATCCTTAAATAAGGAGCAAAACCAAACTCAGACATTTCATAGTCAAATACAGTTTCAGTTTGGGATATTTCTTTTCCTCATTTTCCTATTTTATATCATTTTTTTCCTTTTTATTATTTATGTTTACTGGTAATTCCCATAATGGTTAAACAAGTAAAAATGTTAAGTTTTAAAATATTTATTTACTAAAATTTGATATTAAGAATCATTACAATGAGAAGTGATATTTTGGGTACTGTATCCTGTGAATGCCTAAAAAGATTAGTCACAATAAAATATATTTCATTATTACCATGTCTCATCTCTACAGGCCCACTTTTGATTCATTTCAAAAGAAGTCTTCACTTTCTCTTACTACTAGACTATATGTAAATTACTATATGGCAAAAATTGCTATTTCTTTGTATAATCATTGATAAAGTGAATGTACCGAGGTGAATGGAAACACCTTTTGGAATTTTTTTAAAATATATTACTAACTTACTCATTTGCGAAATTTCAGAGCTCTGCAGCTATTAATCATACAAAATGTAAAATATTTTTGTAAAAAATGATGAAATGATTTTCATTTAGAAGATGCAAAGATGCTCCTGGTGATTATAGTGTGAAATAATGTCTTTGGAGATTTTATTTCACAAAGTTTCTAGGATGCTTGCTTAGAGCCATGCCAATTTAAAAAGATAGGCTCTCAGCAATTGAATTGTGCAAATATGCTTTTATTGCAATTAGTATCATTATGCTACACAATAATTTGGCATAATCTTTGGAAATATTTTTATCCATTATCTCACAATCATAACATAACTACATCCTTGTAAAGGCTAACCCTTTTGCAGCATTTTTCAAATATAACCAAAATTAAGCAATTTGTGCTATAATATAAATCTTGTAAACACTTAGCACCTGCTAATTTCACATATAAAGATTTACAAATATTTATATGCTTATATTTTATAACTATTCCAAGGTGTAATTATAAGAGTATGTTGTAGAATATGTTCTATTGAGCACTTCATTCTTGCAATACTTTTAGATTTTGAATAAAAAAAAAGAAAGAAAAGATATGTGTTCTGATAATTTTCTACATAGAAATTTCTTTACCTAAAAATTTAGTAGAGTCTACTAAGATATTTAATGACATTAATAGCTATTAATGCTATTTAATAGCATCTACTGCCAGTTATTTCATTCTGTGCTATAGCCATTCAGCCATATTTGAATTCCTTTAAAATGTCACTTTCTTGGAACTATTATGGAAGTTTGTGCTATTTGTTCAACCCATAACTCTCATCTTTTTTATTTATTTTTATTTTAATTATTATGGATTCCCAATAGCACATATTTATGAGGCACATGTAATGTTTCGATATAGGCATACAATGTATAATTATCAAATCAGAGCCATTGTGATATTGATCCATCCAAACATTTATCATTTCTTTGTATTAGGAACATTCCAATTTTAAGCTTTCATTTATTTAAAAATATACAGTAAATTGTTAACTGCAGTCACCCTATTTTGCTACCAACTACTAGATCTTATTGTTTCCATCTAAATGTATTTTTCTACCCATTAACCATCCCCTCTTTATCCCCTCCTCCCACTACCCTTCCCAGCCTTTGATAACCATTATTCTGGTCTCTATCCCTGTGTTCTTTTCTTTTCTCTTCTTTTTTAGCTCCCACATATGAGTGAGGATATGCAGTATTTTTCTTTCTCTGCTTGGCTTATTTCACTTAACATAATATCCTTCAGAGTCATACATGTTGTAAATGAAAATATTTCATTCATTTTTATGGGTGAATAATATTCCATTTTGTGTATATACCACATTTTCTTTAGTCATCGATATGGAATCAAGGTAAATGTCCATAACCCTGTTCTAAAGAATTTTCAAGAGATTACCTCATCCTCTATGCATCAGTTTATCTGCAAGGTCCTCGGCAAGGTCTTCTCTACCACTTGAATATACTGTAACCACCACCACCATTGTCATAGAATGATGTTTTTCTTTCATGGTACATGGTATAATTTGTACTTATTTATATCTGCTAGCTGATTTCTTTCAAAGTCTTTCCCAGTTTTTATTTCCCTATCATATTTTAAGTGAGCTAGTTTATGATTATTTGTTTCACCATTGTATACACAACAACTAGGGGGTTACCTATAATATTCATTAATGGATAAATGTATGGATTCTTATAAATTGTATATGCCCTAAAACTATTTGACCATGAGGAGAAAGTTTCTCTAGAAGTATGTATATGTTTAGTATCCCAAGGAGCATGCTTAGAATGAAAAGAATATATCAGTTGTGTGCTTTAAGAGGTGTGCTTTATAAACTAGAATAAAAATTAAGCAGAAATTAACTGTGCGTTTTATAATGCATGTAAAATATTGAAAAGACAAAAATAATTTAATTTTAATTTTTTTATATTCAACTAAGAGGAAGAAGGGGTTAACATATTTTAAATAATAAAAAGAAAGTAAGAAAACAAGCATGCGATTCCTTGGTTCTACATTTTTAGGAAATTAGTAAATTACCTGAAACTTTCAATGGCCTAATAGAATGAACATCATGCTGCAATGTAATATTCTGAAATTTTAAAAAATTGTAAGAAAAGAAAAGAAAAAAAATGAAATACCACATATACTCACTATTAGATTGGAACTAATTGATCAACAACCACGTGCACTTATGATAGTTAAGCTCAAAGAAAATCAAGCGGGTGTGGAGGGGGAGATGGGTAAATACACATCTAATGGGTATAGTGCATGCTATCTGGGTGATGGGCACATGTAACTTTGACTCAAACTGCACAAAAGCAAATCGTGGAACCGGTATGTTTGTACCCTCTTAATATTCTGAAATAAAAAAAAATACATCTCAGACTTTTAAAATGGATATTTGGGGGAATGGAGAAACTAGGTGTAGATCACTTTTTCTGAGAACATCTAGAAAATACAGATAAAATACAGAAACCATCTGCGTGATGGCAGAAAAAAAAGTGAGGAAATAAGAACTACACAAGCTAAATCCACTTTTATCTTGATGGTAGTTTTCAACATCATAAATCGCCCTTTTAAATTCCAGCAAAGATAGAAAGTATTGCATCTGAGCACAAGTAGAAGGCATTGTATCTGAAAAAGACTCCTACTCAGAAAAAGCAGCAAAGATTTTGGAGACGGGAAAATCTCAAAAACTGCTACTTTTATTCTGAAAACATTTGTAACTGTGTAGGATGAGAAGTTAATAACCTAGCAGAAAAATATTTTGTTAAACAGAGAAGTTTCAGTAGGCTTGAGGGATATGTATTAAGTTTTAGAATCTGTGAGGTTGAATCCTAACAAACACAAAAGCTTCTCAGTTGAGAATAAATATTAATAGCAGAACAGAGATAAAGATGAAAGCTTATTGCCAGTCCAAAAACAATAATAGAAATGACTGGTGATGCTGGCAATATAATAGAAATAAAAATTACTCAAAATGCTGATGAATTGCTAGAATTTAAGAATTCTAATATTTTAGTATGTTTGAGAAAGTGGAAAAAGTATTAATTTGAATTGAACTGTTAGAAATTATTTACATTGTGCTTTTTTATATTAATATTACTTTTAATTGTCAAGTCATAATTGTATACAGTTATGAGTACTATGTAATGTTTTGATAAGTGTCATCAATGTGGAGTGATTAAATTGAGCTAATGAACATATCTTTCACTTCTATTATTTTTTTCAATGAGACATTTGAAATTTACATTATTATTATTACCTATAGTCACCCTGCTGTGCAACAGATCTCAAAAATTTTCCCATTCCTGATCTATCTGAAATTTTGTTTAATTGTAAACTTATCCAAAAAGGTGGAAAATGTATAAATAGAAAACCAAAAAACTGATAAAAGAAATTGAAGAAAATGAAAATAATTGGAAAGTTATCCTGTGTTGATGCGAAGAATTAATATTATTAAAATGGTCATGTTGCAATCTTCAAATAAACTACTAAAGCAATTTAAAAATTACACAACTCACAAATTATCACAGAGAACGTGGAATAATAATTTTGTAGAGTATTAATTGTAAAAGAACGAGTATTTTAAAAGATGAGTCAAATAGAAAATACGAAAAATATGATGGTCAGAGAACATAAAAGACAAAACATAACTTTATATAATATTTCTTTAAAGATAACTTTCTTATGGTAAGGGCAAGGAAATGTTAAAAACATTTAGAATAAAATATAGAAATAATAAAATGTTTATAAAATAAAAACAAAAGAATAAAATATGTTATATAAACATTAAACAAAAGAATGATACTGCCACTATACTAATGCATGTCAAAGTACATTTTAGGGAAAAAATGAATTACTAGAGAATAGAGGCACATTCGGTAATAAAAATCATAAATATGTACACATATATATGTATGCACACATATGTTAATATAAATATATACACATGCATATTCAAAAGAATAATGTTATATATTCATACTCCACTGTTATTAGCTAATATAATAAAGATGCAAAGAATTGGTGATGGTATAGCAGATCTGAGAGCACACTTGATCTAATTTAAATGAGGAAAACCTACCCCCAACCAAGGCAATTCACATAATTCTTAAGTGTAAATGAAAGATTTATCAAAATTGATGCCAAGTCATTATAAATAAATTTTTAATATATTTCAAAAAATACTGCAATTTTTTTCTGGTCATAAGATTAGTCAGATAGTTTTCAATGACATAAAATAAATTGGAATATTCCTAACTACTTGTAAAAGGATATTTTATTCATAATGAACCAATTGTTTAAAACTAAATAATATTAATTTTAGAAAATATATATTGAAATATACGTAGACGTGATACAAAATATTAAACTTGTAAGATTCAGGCAAAACAACATTTGTAAGACATTTCATAGCTTTCAATTCATGTATGGGAGAAAAGAAAAATATATTATGGGTGAGAATATTGAAAACATCATGATAATTGACATTGACCCAAGGAAAAAGAAGACAATCATAAATGGCAGAAATCAGTGGAATAGAAGACAGCTGATAGAGAAGATCAGCAAAGTTAAAAGTAGGTTCTTCAAAAATATGAATATACTTTATGACTATTCCCAAGACTTATCAAGAGTGAGAGAAAATTGAAATTCTCAATATAAAGAATGGAGAATCTAAAGTTTCTATTCTCTGTGGAAGATAACTAAAATTATTTCTCCCTTATATCAAATTACAGACCTAAAGTTAAAGACTACAAATACATAACTCCTAACAATTGTAACAATTATTTACACTAATTGACATTCAAGGATTTCTAAGTAGGACATATAAACATGAGACATCAAAGAAAAAACCCTGAGAATTGAATTCGATCAAAATGAAAAGGTTCACTCTTGCAAATTTTTTGTTAAGAAAATTAAAATATCTGGGAGAAAGTAATTGTAGTACATATATCTGGCACAGAATACATGTACAAAATACACAAAGAACTACAAAGCCACAATAAAAAAACGCAAAAAAACAGCATGGATTGCCAAAATATTTGAACAGACACTTCAGGGAATAAAAGGATATATGAATGTTCAATAACTATATAAACAGGTGTCAAATTGCAGTAGTTATCAAATAAAACCACAATGAGATATCACATACCCAGATATTGCAAAACCTAGAATTTCTAAAATTAAAAAGATAATGCCAAGTGTTAGAAAGGAGTGTTATGCAACTCGAACTCTCATAATTTGGTGGTAGACCTGTAAAATTTTATAATCACTTTGGAAAACCATTTGTAAGTTCTAATAAACTGAAGTACTAACCTTATAATATGGTCCAGAAACTGTATTTCTATGTATTTATACAAGAGAAATGAAATATATATCTATCTAAAGGCTGCTAAATGAATGTTTATAGAAGTTTTAATCACAGGATCAAAAACTGGAAAAAATCCAATTGACCACCACCATGGAAATGAATAAACATATTGTAGCTTATCCATCCAAAGAAATACTGCTCACAAATATTTATAAACTAATGCTATAAATGCAGCAGTTCACATAAATCTCAAAAGCACACTAAGTCATCTCAGATACATGCAAAAGAGTAATTACTGAGTGATAAAATAATTGTTAAACACTACCAAAGTGAACTCTAATTTCCTGTAACAGAAAGCAGATCAGGGGTTGCTTGAGACTATCTTTAAAGATAGTCTTTAAAGATAAAAAAA
>RJWJ010038809.1:0-14768 GCA_004363605.1 Indri indri
CACTTATGTGTTGTTCAGTTACTACCAATTTGATGGTGAGTACATGTGGTGCTTGTTTTTCCATTCTTGGGATACTTCGCTTAGTAGAATGCGTTCCAACCCTATCCAGGAGTATACAAGAGGTGCTACATCACCATTGTTTCTTAAAGCTTAATTAGTTAACTATCTGGGGGGAAAAGGTTAAATTCTTATCTCGCATCATATTCCAAAAACAAATCTTGTTTTTTTGGAAAATGTTTAAAAAATTTAAATAATGCTATAAAAAAACAGGAATAAAATGTACATGAATGTACATGAAAGGGAAGGCATTTTCTAAACATATCATCAGAGGCAGAAAGTTTAAAGAAAAATACTGATAAATTAGAATACATTAAAAATTGTATTGCGAAAAATGAAAGGGCAAACCAAAATGGAGTAAATCTGAGTGTAACATTTATGGCAAATAAAAGGTTACTATTTTGACTATGTAACTAGGACAAAGGAGACCCTCACACTCCACCCTTAGCTTCCCCCTTTTTCCCAGTGGGAAGCAATTGTTTGGGATATCTTTTGGTGAACAGGGATGTTAATACTCAATCCTCACTTCTGTGAGTTACTGCTTGTAAAATATTGAAACTACCCAAACCTTCAGTGAAGTCTGAAATATGTATGATATCTTGTGTATCTTTTTAAAGGACACCAAGGAAAGATCCTAGATTATTTACCTGGCTCTACATGCTATAATATATGTATTGCATTACATGGTAGCAAAACAGTATGTAAATTCACCTGTTCAGGTGGGATGGACATTTCCTTCTGTGAGACATGTGACAAGAAAAACAAACTCCTGAAGAATTTTCAAAACCCTTAGGGAAGGTAATTTTTACAAGTCTTGGGGAAAGTGTAAGATATTCTAAAATCAATGGAAGGAGGTAGGATTCAATTTGCCCCAAATATTAAAGGGCGGAGTGATCTCAGCTGGTATTTACATTTTAACATATAAAGAGTCCCCTTACAAATCATTAAGAGTAATATAGGTTCATGAATAGAAACACTAGCAAAGGGAATGAATAGGAAGCTTATCAAAGGTGACATTGAAATACATAGTCATAAGAACAATGTTAAAGATGTAAAATTGATTGAGAGAAAGGATGGATTTGAAACAGGTTGAGGAGCCATTTGAACCATCGCTAGCCGTGGAAAGATCAAAGAGGAAAGAGTGGGAGAGTCTCTTCCTGTCATAGAACATTCAGGAATTGGAGGCTTTTCTTTTTCAAAGTGTTCTCCTGAGTGCATTTTTTTTTTTTTTTTTTTTTTTTTTTTTTTTTTTTTTTTTTTTTTTTTTTTTTTTTTGGTTAACTGGGATCTTGCTGAATGTCCAAGCTATGTGTTAAGCCCTGGGAAGATATTCAACTGTTTGTGACTCCAGGGAATTTAAAGTCCTGCTGTTCCATTCCTCTCTGAAACTTCAGATCATGGATTCCACAAATCATTTGTATGGACTTCCCAATCCTGGTAGGCCTGTGCGTGTGTGTGTACTGGGGGAGCTGGCCCCAAATCTGGAGTGTGTGTGTGGCGGGTGGGGGTGGCTAGCACCCAAATCCTGAACTGGGTTCTGAGAGACCACTCACCAGAACCCATCTGATAGGCCAGGTCCCTGCATCTTGGAGTGGTGTCAATGTCTTACAATTTATGATGAAGGTGTTGGAAATGAGATAATCTTTACATTCCTTTCAAGCCCTACATTCCATTAAGCTATATTTAGACCATCAGACTAATCATCTGGTTTTTATGAGATTATTTTGCCTGCCATTTGGGGTTCTTAACCACTAATACAGATTATTTCATTTTTCATACTATATGGGATGTTTTCTCTCAAAATAGTATAATTTTTACAATTTCAGTCATGTTTGAAGTACTTAGGATAATTTCTCAATTAATTCATTCAACACATTTTTGCTCAGCATCTATTAAGTGCCAGACACTGTAGAACGGTGTGAAAGACAGACATGGTATTTGCTCTCAAAAAACTTATTTGTTAATGGGAGCAACAAAGAATAAGCGACAGCAAAATATATAACATCATTTCAGGAAGTGATAAACAGAAAAATAAAGCAGTTTAGGATAAAGAGTGATGGCAGAGGACTACTATTTTAGATAAGTTGGTTAGGCAAGGTCCTTGGCAGGGTGACTGATTTTAAAATAATCATTCATGTGTGTATATAATATTTATAAGTTAATTTTTACTGTTAAGGTTTTTCAGTATTTTCAGTACGTTTTTTGTTTCTTTGCCTGATTTAACGTAAATATCCTATTTTAAAACTATTTGTGATTCCTGCTTTTCCCACAAACCATTCTGTAATGATTTTCTAAGTTTCAAACCCTTTGCAATTATCCTTTTAAATGGTTATATCATATTCCTTAACTATTTCCATATTGTTGGGTACTTAGATTATTTCTAATTTCTTGCTCTTATAGATAACATTGGCATGAACTTTGATTTTTTTTAATAAATCTTTTAAAATATCAAGTATTTCTTAGAAGATTACCAGATGTGGGATTTATGTATAAAAAGCCTACTTAAAATAATAGTTTAAAATAATTTAGAATATATACACAATTAATCATTTTAAGGGAAAAATCTTTTCATAACCAAATACCCAGTATTGCCTATGTATATACCATCTGACTATGTCTATGTAGATATCTAATGTATCTATTTACCATTTATCAAGCTATCATTTATCTGACTGTATCAATCCATCATCTGCCTTGACCTATTATTTAAAAAAAAAAATAAGCTTGCTGTGTCACTTGAAGATTTAAGCCTCAACACTTTCAAAATCCCTTGAATCATTTAAATGTTTGGGTATGTCATTCAACATCTCTAAGTTTTTGTTCACATTTTATTCTTCTCCCAAAGTAATTCTCCTCCCTGATATTTCTAATATTGCCATGGCAAATGCACATGAGGTTTGTAGCTGATTCTTTTTTCAGTTACAATGCCCATTGCTGGGAAGATTTTATGCGCTGAACACAAAGAGAATAGCTGACGCTTCAGAGACATCGCCTGAAGCTGCCCTGGTGAGGGATGAATCGCTGAATAACCACAGCTTGTCAGGGGAAAATGCTCTCCACACCGGAGGACCTCACATTGTCTCCCACTGCCAGTCACCACAGGGTCTGCTCTTGCGTGGATATATTCCATTTGCATAGGGAATATATCATCTCCTTCCCTTAGCAGAGTCTGTACCAGAACAAACACACAGATCATAGTTGGAATAGCAGCTTCCTATTTTTAACAAATTTAGCCTGTGAAAAAATGTATGCCATGTTTTTATTTCCATTTATTAATTTTCTTCCCCCACCATTATTATATCTCAAAAAATTTCCACTTTACAGAAAAATTGCAAGAATAATACAATGAGTATCTGTACATCTATTGCCTCAATTTACCAGTTGTTAACATTTTGCCACCTTTGCCTCTCTGTGTATGTGTGTATGGATGCACACCGACACACAAGCATGCATACATACATGTGTATGCATGCATATATGTATATGCATGTATGCGTGTACACGCACCTACATAAATATTAATGTATTTACATATGTAAACCCATATATAATAAATACGTGGACATATTTAAAAAATGAACTATTTGTAAGTTGTGGGTGTCATGATCCTTCACCAGGGCTAGGATTAGGATGAGCTGAACAAGGCAAGAAATTTAAGAGGGCACTGAAAAAGTCACCAAAGGTCGATATTTTAGTGCAATGTTTTAAAAAGCCAACATTAAGACAAAAAGCCTGTGATGGCCAAAATATCAAAAATCTTAATAAAGACAGGCCGTTGTTTGTTTTATGACTCTGCATCATTGGGCAACGAGAACAGTGGTTCTGGGACGTTTGGCTGCTGGGTTTATGTGGAATGACAATAGCTCGCAAACAGATTGGGCAACACGGGCTTTATTTATGTTCGTGTGTTTTGACTGTAGAGCTTACATTAACTTTTTCTATTTGGTGCAAAATGTGCATTTCCGCCTCGGTCTCCTATATGGCTCCGCACCAAGCACTTCAGTGCGCATCTCCTAAGAACAGAGAGCTTCTCCTATGGAACCGGGGTGCAGTGATGGCATGTGGGAAGTCTGACACTGATTCAGTATGACCGTCCAATATACGTCCAGATTGAAGTTTCCACGATTGTGGCATTGATGTCTTTTCTGTCTTGTTTCATTATTCAGGATCCAATCAAGTCTCTTTATTCTCCTTTAATTTAGATAGCTTCCTCTTCCCACTTTTGACTTTCTGCCATTGGCATTTTTGAAGAGTCCAGCCTCATTGTTATGTAGACTGTCTCTCAGTTTTGATTCACCTGATTGTTTCCTCAAGAATACTGCATTATGCCAGATTTTTAAAAACACATTGTTCTTTGAGTCTTATTGCACTGCTTGACGGAGTAGGACTGAGTGCTCTCTAAAGCAGTGACATCAGATGCCTCAGCATGCAGACCCAGGTATGGGAGAACAACTGAAATAGATAGGATTTTTGCCAGAAAATCAGGGAATTCCAAGTTATTGGAGCAGATGTGTACCTTTTAGGTTTTAAAGATTTTGTGCTAGAAAAATCGCCACCTGGAAAAACAAGAAGGTTCAGCTCCTGGGCCAACTTTGACTGATTGGAAGTGACCTTGGAGGCTCCTCAAGGCCTCAGGAGGTGTGCCTCGGACAGCTAAGTGAGGGGTGAGGCAGAGGCGCTGGCTAGTGTGAGCTCTGCACCTGATAAGGAATGACCATGGTCTTAACCCTCTGCTGCGAGCAGTCATTCTGTTTTCATACCTAACCTGGATCAATTTCACTGAACCTCCAGACACAGTGGCACACACAGGGAGGGCTGAGTAGAAGTTGGTAAGATTGCTTTTCTCTTATGGCTCGTGGTAAGCCAACCCACTTCTCCATAGTTGCAGCTCCTGCACACGTGATTCAACTTTATCCTCATACAAATCCTTAAAAATGCATAAACTCCTCTTGTAAAGAACTGTTGTTAAACACTTAACAAAATTCAGCTTCCTCCTGCTATTTACTAGGGTTGATCAATGTTATAAATACAACAAGATTAAAAGCTGATGAATTCTTTCCTAGGAAGGAGGGCAACAACCTGGAAATGTTCTTTATTTTCGTTCTGGAACTGAAAACTTTATCTTCTTCGAATGTAATTAAAAGTAAATAAAGAAGTTGTACTATGAAGATTTTACTTGGAAAGAGTGGATAGAGTATCCAGCTCCCCTTGCGCCCCTCTGTTTAACTTCTTCCCATCCAGTCTATGTTGGGAGCACATTTCTCACTCTCTGCCAAATACAAGTTTATCATTCTTCAAATCTTTCCTAATGGAGTGTAGGGAAGAATTTGTATGACTATAGCATTCTCAGTGAATTCTGCAAATAGAGATGGAGGGCAGTTTGGTAGTGTTTATCCCGATGTTAAATAAGCAGCTTCTTGTTAAAATTGAAATTTGTATTGAAAGAATTATACATTCACATGCAGTCATAAGAAGTAACAGAAAGACCTCCTGTACTCTTTGCCCAGTTTCCCACAATGGTAAACTTTTTGCAAAACTGTAGTACAATATTATAACCGGGAAATTGACATTCATGCAATCAGGACATTCAAGCAATCTACTGATCTTATTCAGAAATCCCTAGTTTTACTTGTATTTATTTGTGTGTGTGTGTGTGTGTGTGTGTGTGTGTGTGTGTGTGTTTAGTTCTATACAATTTGTCACACATGTAGGAGCATGCCTTTGAGGCATTTCCACTTTTAGGAATTTCTCCTCTGGAAATATTTGCAGATGTGCACAAAGCCATATGTACAAAAATATGGACTGCCATCTTTTTGTAGCACTAAAAGAAATGGTGACATTCTATTTGCATCATTAGGGGCTTAATTAAATACTTCTTGGCACAATATGGAATGCTATGCAGCAGTGAATAAAGAAAGGAGCTCAGCTGTTACAAGCTGAAATGGAAAGATCGCCCAGGCAAATATAGGTATATTCATGTGAAAAATGTAAAGGGATAAATGTGCAGACATCTGTATGCACAGAAATGCCTTTGAAAACATGAAGGACACCCTCAAACTGTTAACAGTGGCCACCAAATATTTCACTTGAGACTCCATAAATCCAAAGCAGCAAGGCCACATCTTTGGCATTAGGACAAATCAGTGATCATTTTGCAGCCAGCCCGTGCTTGAGACTAACTCAGAGCCTTCTCCCGTGCCATGAAAAATTCCCTTCCACCTGGAAGAGAGGAGTAGTGGGGGTCTGTGAGTGGCCATCAGTCTAAAGCAGCACGCAGGGGTATAAGGAAACTGAGTTTATTGGAAAAGACACAGACCCAGAACACCCAAATATCTTGTCTATAGGTGAAATAACATTTTTCATAACTAACAATTTAAAGATAGTGGGTCTCTTCTATACCCCATGGCACCTGCCAATCCATTTTTCCAGTTGCAACCATTTATGATTTATTTAGAAGTAAAAATAAAATGCGTGGAGGAATGGTGAAGTAGGACATTTAATGAAATTTTTGCAGCTGAAAGGAATAAAACAGTTCTTTCCAAATGTGCATTTTTGTAACATATAGACACATTTTCCCACAAGAAATTCCCAGCAAAATTGAAAGCACATGTGCAGATGGCCAGGGCGTGCTGTGCATGTTACTGTGCAGGCAATTCAGCAAGGCTGCTGCAAAAGCAGCCAGGTCTCTCAGCTCTGGGTGCTGGAGCTGGTCTGCACGAGCCCCCTTGTAACAATCAAGGTCTCAGCAGGCAGAACCAAGTTGCAGGGAGAGTTCAAGCTGTTTCCCTCACCCCCACCCTGTTCTCGTGCTCTCCAAAAGTTACAAATTGTCAGTTTCCTTCCTGATAAAACTACAAAGCTTCCTCACTGATTGGTCTCAGTTTGGGAAAGGACGTGACATCAGCAACTTTGCAGGCTTCAGGCCTGGGGGCTGGTGTGGCCTTGGCTGCCCTCCAGCTAGCTAGGTAAAGAGAGAGAGAGAAAGAGAGAGAGGAGAGAGAGAGAGAGAGAGAGAGAGAGAGAGAGAGAGAGAGAGAGAGAGAGAGAAGTGTGTGAGTGTGTGTGTGAGAGACAGACAGACAGACACATACGCCTGTCTGACCACAGGTAGTACTCAGATTACCCCGCCTGTACTGGTCTCTGCTGCAGACTGTCTGTCCAGGACGTGTGCAGCTCAGCCAGCCACAGACCTGGAATTTTTCAGGAGCAGGGGGAGCATGGAGTTTGGACTTCCCTGAGCAACTGAAGTGGAGCGTGCAGCTCGCTGGCCCAGGAGAGCACCATGGATGCTGAACAAGGGGGCAGGAATGGCAGCGAGCCCCGGGGGCCAGGAGGCCCTCCTGACACCAGGCTCCTTTCAAACCCATTGATGGGCGGTGAGTCATAGGGGCAGTGGAAGGAGGGCGCTGGGGAGGTTGGCTAACATGCTTAGGAGGGAAGAGAGAGGAGAACTGGGCAATTTCAGTGGCTCCATCTGAGGTGTGTCCATGGGACAGTTACTGGACAGATGTCCACGGCTTGCTGGTATATGTCCTTTACACAGTTTAAAAATGTGTACCCCTCTGTCTGCAGAATCCTACAGACAGTACAAATTCAACTGGCACAGCTTATTCTCCAGTGAAAATTTCAGCTCCAAGGAATCATTCTTTGTGGGTCAAATGCATTATTTATTCATTGGAGGTTTGAAAGTTTCTTACAGATAGGAAAATTTTTAATACTGAAACATTCCTTTCATTGAAAGGTCTTGAGTATCTGGCATTTAGGTGGGGCTGGGTTTATAAATGATTTCAAACATTAAGGACTGATTGATTCATTTTATATAGAGACTTTGTGTTTTCAACTTTGGAGAAGTGTTTCACAGGTACAGTTCTCACCTGGCAGGTGGTGTCTTTGCTACCATATAGAGTCCCACGCATACGGGCACTGTCACACCCTTGTGAGCATTCAGCAGGTGCCTGCTGGGTGAAATGATTCTGACAAATGGGTTTAGGCATTTTTGGAGAGATTGTTATATTCAGTGCCCTGGTAGGATGCCCACAACATCTATCTATCCGGGGGCAGTAAACAGGGACCCTAGAGTCAGCTAGAACTTACTAATCTACTGTACAGGTGCTGAAAGCAGGGAAATAGAAGAAATAACATATAAAACTCCTTTCCTGTCTCTGAACAGACAAACCTGCTCACTCATTCATTTATTTATCCAATTTTCCTCATAAAATGAGCAGAGCACTCAATGGTGAGTAGGATTTGGATCCACAAAGGAAGAACTAGATTAATCAGTAGGTATATTGAGCATGAATTTGGAGCACTAGGAAAGCAGAGTGGCACCAAAAATCACCTTTTACAAAGAATTTGATAAATATGTTTTGAAAGCAGCAAACCAATCATTATGGGAAAGAATCGGTAATGTGGCTGACTTTTGCACAATTATTTTACAGCTTAATATTATGTTTATTTTTGTTTCCACGTGGGAGAGAGGCACCATCCACTTTTCACTGTTCAGGGTTTCTGAAGGTCCTAATGCAACCCTGCTTGGGGCAGATGAGTTGATGGAGGTGGGCAGGTGTTACGCTCAAAGGCGTGGTGCTTAGAAAGTGAACATATTGTTACAGCTGAAATGCAGAGTGTGCACAGGAAGTGAACATGTTGTTACAGCTGAAATGCAGAGTGTGCTCAGAAAGTGAACATGTTGTTACAGCTGAAATGCAGAGTGTCTTAGGGAGTCTAGTGAGAGCAAGTTTGCAGAGATGGAGCAGCTGATGAAGCTTTGAAAGCTAGGTGGAGGTTAAGCCTTCTTGGGGCAGGGAATTGGGAGCCATCGGTGGTTCTGGAGCAGAGACCTGGCAATAATGAAGGCTGTAAGTAAATTACTATGGTAGCTACAGTCAGGATAGATTATGGTGGGATCATGGGAGATTGTTGCACTAATCCACTGGCTCTCAAACTCTCATGTGCCTCAACATCACCTGGAGGGCTTGTTAAAATGCAGGTGACAGGCCAGGCACGGTGGCTCACGCCTGTAATCCCAGCACTCTGGGAGGCCGAGGCGGGAGGATCGCTTGAGCTCAGGAGTTTGAGACCAGCTCTGAGCAAGAGCGAGACCCTGTCTCTACTAAAAATAGGAAAAATTAGCAAGTCAACTAAACATAGAAATAAAAAATTAGCTGGGTATGGTGGCTCGCGCCTGTAGTCCCAGCTATTCAGGAGGCTGAGGCAGGAGGATTGCTTGAGCCCAGGAGTTCGAGGTTGCTGTGAGCTAGGCTGACGCCACGGCACTCTAGCCCGGGCAACACAGTGAGACTCTGTCTCAAAAAAAGAAAATGTAAAATGCAGGTGATGCAGCTTCTGGTGTTGTAGGTTTGGGGTGGGGCCTAGGAATCTGAATTCATAACAAGTTCCCAGGTGATGCCGATGGGGACCACACTTTGAGAACCACTGCACCAATCCAAACATAAAGCTTACATTTGGATCAAACTTTGGAAACGACAGAGAAAGAGTGATAATCTCACAGGACAGAAATCAGGCAAGCTGTGCTGCTTGATTGAATATTGGGTGTGAAGGAGAGAAGGCAGGCAAAATTGTTAAGTTTTCAGGCCTAAATTAATGCCAGATAAGAGAGCTAGATAAAGGGGAAGTTGGGAAGGGGAGTTGGCTTGGGAGCAGGGTGAGGAAGGGAGGATGTGGAGTTCTGTTTTCAACATAAAAGTGCCAATGACGATGCCCAGTGCACAGCATGAGGACATGGGACTGAGGCTTGGAGACGATTACAGGTTGGGAGTCAGAGACCTCAGGACATTCTGCAGAGGGGCTGTGGCTGAAACTCTGGGAAAGGAGAAACTGTCTGATGGCCAAGAGCTGAGAGCCCAGGGTGGAGCCCTGGGACAGGCCTCCAGTCCAAGAAGTAGGACCAATGACTTGGACAGAGAAGCAGGTAGAGAGTGCAGATGTTGTCATCACACAGGGACTAAGGGAAGAGAAATTTTCAAAGATGTGAAAGTCACAAGGGTAGATGCCTGGACACCTCTGCTCTCTTACCTCCTTCTCTGAATCTCACTAGCAAACTCCTACTCATCTTCCACACCCAGCTGGGCCACTGCCCCCATGAAGCCCTCCTAGGCTTTCTCCCTCTCCCTTACCCAAGTGGAGTCGAGTTATTCTTTCTCTGCTTTGCACCAGTCCTGCCCCTTGGGCAAAACCTCAGTTACAGCTGGTTGCATTTGTTTACGCTTCTGAAGTCTTGACCTTCGCAAAGTGTGGAATGTGGAACACTCAGAGTGCTGTTTCCAAATGGCCATACCAAGAAACTCAGCTCAGGTGAAGCATGTCCCCTGCACAAGGCCAGGTCGGAGGGACTAAATTGCCCAGGTATGGATAATTGTGGGGAACTTTGCTGCTCCCACCTCCACCTGCAGGCTTTTCTCTGCCTCTGGAGGAGGGAGGACAGTGTAAGAAGATGGGCAACTCTTTATAGAGATTTGTTTAATTTTGACTCTCCTGACCCAGGAGCAGGGAAAAAATGTCTTTTTTTCCCCCTGAAAGTACCTTGTTATGAGTTGAACTGTGTCCTCTCAAAAGATGTATTGAAGTCCTAACCCCCTGTACCTCAGAATGTGACCTTATTTGGAAATAGGATCATTGTGGATGTAATTAGTTAAAATGAGGTCATTACTGGAGTAGGAGGGACTTTAATCCAACATAACTAGTGTCTTTATAAGAAAAGAAAAGGAGACACACAGGGCGAATGCCGTGTGACGACAGCGGTAGAGATTGGAGTGAAGCATCTATACGAAGGAACAATGAGGATGGATGGCCATTGCCAGAAGCTGGGAGAAGCAAGGAAGGATTCTTTCCTAGAGCCTTCGGAGAGAGCATGGCTTTGCTGATACCTTGAGTTCAGACTTTTACCCTCTAGAACTGTGAGACAATACATTTCTGTTATTTTAAGCCACCCAGTTTGTGATACTTTGTTATGGCATCCCTAGGAAACTAATTCATGCCTGCTCATAGAAACTTTGGAAATTACATTGAAGGATAAGCTAACTACCCATAATCCCACCAAACAAGGAACCACTATTCCCATTTTTAGTGTCTACCCTTCAAGGTTTTGCCTGCAGACACACACTTGTATAGACATTTCTGTCCTCATAACATTGAGCCCACACTGTAGAGAGCATTCACATTTAAACAGAAGACAGGTAAGAACAGGTATTGAAAGGAAATGATTTTATTCTCTTATGATGGATTTTTAGCTATTGGCGTATCTCGGCAGGGGTGAGTTTTCTGGGGGAAACTTGCCTGTTCAGGCAGAATGGGTGATAATGTGAGGTCCCTTTGGAGAAGGCAGCTCCATATTGAGAGAGGGGAGGCAGAGGCTGGATGGATGATGGAACTGGAGAAAGAACTGCAGTGGACGGGCCCGACTTGCCCAAGAGTTGCCTCAGTGGGCCTTTCTGTTTGCCTGTTTCTGACTGGGAGCCTCTGTTTCTTTCTCCTCTTTTTGTTTGTCCTGAAATGAGATCAAGGTCCGCTATAATTATAAACACCGCACCCAGATCCTCCACATTGTTGATGCATGCCACTGAATCCACCCTTATGTCTGAAGGCAGATGTTCCTGAGCAACCCAGCTTCTCTTTTCTTCCCTTGACTTTGCAAAATGTTTCCCAGGATGAATAGACTTGTTACTGCCTGGCATTCACTAAGGCTCCCAGAACTTTGTTAATAGCTCTTTTCAGAATGTACCAATTAGTGCATTTTAAATCTCTTCTGAAATAATGGAAATTTAAAAAATTGTTCCGGCCGGGCGTGGTGGCTCACGCCTGTAATCCTAGCACTCTGGGAGGCCAAGGCGGGCGGATTGTTTGAGCTCAGGAGTTCGAAACCAGCCTGAGCAAGAGCGAGACCCCGTCTCTACTAAAAATAGGAAGAAATGAATCGGACAACTAAATATATATAGAAAAAATTAGCCGGGTGTGGTGTCGCATGCCTGTAGTCCCAGCTACTCGGGAGGCTGAGGCAGGAGGATTGCTTGAGCCCAGGAGTTTGAGGTTGCTGTGAGCTAGGCTGACGCCACAGCACTCTAGCCCGGGCAACACAGTGAGACTCTGTCTCAAAAAAAAAAAAAAAATTGTTCCAAAAGTTGCAATAAAAATGAAATGGCAGCCTCTCTAATGTGCTGCAGGTATGAGAAAGGCACAATTTTGTAAAAAGCTAAGTTTAATGGCACTAATTGGAGAACTTGTAGAGTGATTTTCTTACAAGAGCTCCCTGCCCCATTTTAAGTGTGGGCTACATTACTGGATGTGACCTCATTTGGCATCTATTTTTTTGCAGCAAAACCAATGGACTGTGGCTGAACAAGTGTTGGGCAAGAATCCTTAATATATGCTAAGGACTTGGATAATGTTTTATACACAGATAATGACCCTTGGGTTTCAAAGACTTTGATGGGGTCAGTGGAAAAGGGTTTTGTGACCTTGACTCTACCCTTCATCTGTCAGATAGTCTTCTTCTGTGACCATCGTCCTTCTTCTGGTAGGAAAACATGTCCTCTTCCCTGCTTATTTTCTGTTCTCTCCAGCTTTCAGTTAGCAGGAAGACAGGTGCTTTTGGGTTTAATTGGGCATGTGTTGTATCTAGCTCATTGCCTCCTTGGGGCATGAGCTCTGGGAAACCATAGAGAAGCGTTTCCCAGGCCCTCCCAAGCAGACCTCTATTTGGGTCCCACAAGGTGCGTGCCTTCAGTGTTTTCCAGAGCTAAGAGAGTATGTGTGAACTAATCCCCGTTGTGAATTAACGATATTTGCTAAACTATGTATATACGCGTGTATGTGTGTGTGCGTGTGTGTGTGTGTATAGCATGGCTGTCCAGAAAGTATCCAGCCATTGCTAATATAATGAGAATGGTTACGTGGCTGTATATATTCAATATATATACAATCCATGCCTTCTAAATGTTAGAAAAATGTTAACCTATTATCACTATTGTAAGTTTTTACATAATCGCTCAATTGTTCTGAGACCTGCTGAGGCTAAAGTCTTTGTACAAATTTGAGATGGATTTTGGTTTTACAAGGACCCACATTTTTCTTCTGGGCAGGAGGCATACTGTGACAGGCTTAACAAACCCTGGACTGAAGTGACTTCAGGTTAGAAGGGGAAGCCTCATACATTACTGACGGGATGTAAAGTGGTGCAGTCACTTTGGAAAATAGTCTCAAAAGGATGTTATATCATTGTGTTGTATCATACAGCAATTCCACTTTTAGGTGTATATACAAGAGGGGTGAAAATACACATCTACTCAGAAACGTGTACATGAATGTTTGTAGCAGCATCATTAGTAATAGCCAAGAAGTGGAAACAACACAAATTTCCATCAGCTGATGAATGAAAAATAAAATGTCTATCTACACAATGGATATTAATTGTCCAAAAAACAGATGAAGCACTGATGCATGCTACAACGTGGATGAGCTTTGAAATACTATGCTAAATTAAAGAAGCCATTCACAAACCACCACATATTGTATAGTTCCATTTATATGAAATGTCCAGAATAGGCAAATCTATAGAGTCAGAAAGTAGATCTATGGTTGCCAGGAGCTGAGGGAAGCAGAAATGTAGAGTGAATGCTAATGGGCATGGGGTTTCTTTTTGGGGCAATGAAAATGTTCTAAAACTGATTGTGATAGTGGTTGTACAACTCTGTGAATATACTGAAAACCATTGAATTGTTCACTTTAAATGTGTGAGTTGTATGGTGTGTGAATTATATCTCAATGTAGCTGTTTGCTAGCTAGCTAGATACAGATATGCACATTGTTAGACCCTCACTATGTGTACCAGGACAACACTCCGTACTTGTCAAAGACACAGGCTGTCTCTGCTACATTCTGCAGAGGTGCAAAACCTTAGGTAGCCTTTGTTACTCTCTTGGAGAAGTACGTAATTCTTTATTTGCTCCAAATAGAAGAAGTAATGGTTCCATGATGAATGAGTAGAAAGTAAACCCCATTTTTGTCTACACTTGTTAATATAATTACATCATTTTTATGAAATCTGAGCAAAGTTAAAATTTAGAGCCCAATTTACCTGCCTGGGCTGTTTAGGCTGTCAACTCTAATAATCTTGAGTAGCTTTAAGAAAGCTTGAGGAATGTGGCAGCTGTTTCTTAGCGGCTGAGCACTTAGAAGGAAAAATGGATCAATCGTCACACATATGGCGATCCATTAGGGCACATTTGCAAATCTGTGTAAAACTGGTTTTCAAAACCTTTCTAGAGTTTTGGCTCTTGGTTCTCACTGGAGATTTTGTGTGAATGGTATTTTGTATTCTCAGCACCAACAGGGTGGAATTAGTTGTCCTTTTAATTCTAATTTGGAGATCAACCTTTCCATATCTGCAGTCCGGATTTTAGACTCCAAGCCCTAGAAGCAGCATTGTCATTTCTGAGAGAATTAGGAACCTCAGAGAGTGCTGTGAGGACAATGAGTATCTATTGATCATAAGGTTTTAGAGGTAGCAAAAGCCATTTCACTTAAGGTGCCTTGTCTTAATCACCTCAGTGACCCCAGAAGGAAAGCATTGCATGGGCAGTTTGTAGGCGGGCTCATTCAGCTTTCTTTTATGTTCTCAATGCTCAGTGAATCCATCTGGAAGGATGGCAATTTGCTCACTGGGACAGACTATCCAGGGCATTGATGGCTCCAGG
>RJWJ010038810.1:0-14779 GCA_004363605.1 Indri indri
ACATCTATGTACATAATCAAGCTAAGGAGACCAGGCTTACTCTGTGACAAGAAAGTTAATCTCAAAGAAAATATAGTTCTTCAAAAGTATGGAGACAGTAGGGAAAAATTGTACTTCAATGAAAACCATAGAAAAGTATGTCTGAGTTTGATTCTCATGGGAGCTATTTTACAACTCTAAGTTGATAGATGACTAACAACGCAAGTCAATTCTTGTGTATAGAAACAAATGAGCCCTCCACGTCCCCCCCAAAATTAAACCCATTTCAGTTCCATTTGCACATTCGTTTTAATATCTTGATCTACAAATGTGTTTTCTGCATTCTCCTGTGAACTTCTTGTACCACCTCACAGTGTTCTCATTAATTAAAATCTTTAATGTTTCATCTTTAGATCTGTACGAGGGTCATGATTTTAACCTTTTTGAAAAAAATTCTTTTGACACTGTTTTGTTGAACTGATTTGCGTGCCTCGGAGAGCTTACTGTGTGATAAAGGCCGTATCATAGTGTGGGGAAAAGGACTGTCTCGTTTACAAATGTCACTGGTATAATTGGCTCCCCATCTGGAAGAAAGCAAAGCTAGATCCCTTAAATGATACTATCTATAAAAATGAACTCCAGATAGAGGAAATATTTAAATGTAAAGATGTAAAAAAAAATGTAAAAACACGAAGATTTAAATGTAGAAATAAGTGTATAATAAAACCACAACAGTTAGGAAAAAATTTAATAAGCTGGACATGACAGAGGCCTTCCTAAGTGGGCCCGGAGAGTGTGCCACCGAATATCAACTATGCTAAGGTTTCTCCTTTGCGTGGGTTATAGACAACTCCTGCCTATCAAATCAGTAGTAAAAGGACAAACATTTCCTCAGGCTGCTATTTGTCTTTTGACTTTATCATGCTTATTGTTGTTCAAAATTTCAAACTTCTTAGTCAAATTTATTTTACTGTATGGTTTCTGGGTATCTTATCTTGCTTGGGAAGGTCTCTACCATTCCAAAGTTATTATTTTTCTATCCATATGTAGAGAGAGCTCTTTGGAGATTTAATAATAGAAAACATATCTGGATGGTTATATGCCAAAAGCATTCACAGTAACTTTTTTCCGAGGGTGGGATTACAGGTGATTTTATTCTCTATTGGTTTCCGTTTGCTTATCTGCATTAAACAAGTAATACATGTTCATTGTGGAGACATTACAAAAGAAACATAACTTTCTAAGAAAATGTGAAATGCTACCTGTAGAAGAATACAAAAGACCTGGGTGAGTCGCTTGCCTCTGCGGCAGGGAACTAAACAGATGGGAGGCAGGAGTGAAGGGAACATCTTACCAAATACTTTCTTGTACCTTTTGAATTTTGAACCCTGGAAATGCATTATCTATTCAAAAAATTAAGTTAACATGTGATGACTCCTGTCCAAAGGGAAATTCTCTCTCCCACACGGTGTTTTAGGCACCAAATTGTCCAATCTTATATCCCACCAGCATCGGCCCTGCTTTGGTTTGAATGTTTGTCTCCTCCAAAACTCATGTTGAGATTTAATTGCTATTGTAACAATGTACAGACGTGGGACCTTTTAAGAGGTGATTAGTCCATAAGGGCTCCTCCATCATGGGTGGGTTGAATGCCTTAAATAAAGGGCACTCTTTTTGCCCTCTTGCCTGCTACCAGTTTATGATGTGGCAAAAATGCCCTCACCAGATGCTGGCATCTTGATATCAAACTTCTCAACCTCCAGAACTATGAGGCAGTAAGTTTCTGTTCATCATAAATTACCTAGCTGTGGTATTGTCATAGCAGCATAAATGGACTAAGACAAGTCTCTTGCCATCAGGTTAAACATAGCCCACTCCATAGGTTGGTAAACCCTGTTGAGGGTCTGTATAGCTCCTTTGCCCAGAGTTCTAGGCACTGAAGGAGTCAAAGCAATCTCAATTTTGTCAACCTAAAAAGAAGCTGAGGCAAACTAATATAAGAGTTTATTTGGGCCAAGCTTAAGGATTGCAATCCAGGAGCATAAATTCAAGTTGCCCCAAATAGACATTCCAATTAGTAGCTACAAGTGGATTTTTAAAGGCAAAAATAAATGGAGCAGGGAGTGGGCTGATACAAAATTGTTTGTCAGGAATTCTCATTGGTTTGTAGAAATTACATTGATTAGTGAATGGCTATACACTGTTAAGCTATAGCATGTATGTTAGAGTGTCCACGGTAGTAGTGTTTGACTAGTTTATAGCTACTGGTAACAATAGCAAGCAGTTTCCAGAGATGAATACATAGCTCAAAGTAGGGAGTTAGGTGCAATTGCTGTCTCATTTTAATGTCTCTTGAGTCTGATAATTAAAAGGACTTGCATTCCTCAGATAAAAGTTCTGTTATTTTCTCAACTTGAATCCATATCCCAGGCCCTTAGTGACAGGGCATTGTGAGGAACTTGCTTCTGCTCTCTGCACAGTGTCCTCATTGCCAACATGAAGGCAGTAAACCTCAACAAGCCTGAGTGTGGAGTTGAGATGATGTATGCAACATGCTTCATACACAGTAGATGCCTAATAAATGGTAGCTGTAATCGCATTTGACAACCTAGTCTCTTCTAGAGCAGTTTTTTACAACTTGGCATTGATATTTTGGGTGAGAGAATTCTCCATCGTGAGGCTGTCCTGTGCACTATAGGATGCTTGCAGCACTCCTGGCCTCTACTCTGTAGATGACAGCTGCACCCACCCCATGAAGCTGTGACAACCAAAAAAATATCTTCAGACTTGTCCAAATATTCCCTGGTGGACAGTATTAGCCCACCAGGGGATATTTTAGAGGTCCAGAGTCCAGAAAGTTCCTCAATTAAGTCAACCAGTGCTCAGTTCTCATATACAGGCTGGCTTATCACCCTTCCTGTATATCTTCTTTCAGGAGGTGATTGTAAGAGTTAATTCTCCCCATTCTCCTGTGACTTGCCCCAGGTACCAGGATCATGAGGAAGGGAGCTAGGGTTGGAGTCTGGGTCCATCTCCCAAGCCCATCTTCTTGCCATGGCCTGCACTACCTCAGCACAACACCACCTCACTTATACTTTCCATTGCTTTATAAGAATGTAGTGAGAGGACAGCAAAATGATAGAAATCAGAGTTTCTGATGCTTCTCTGCTCACATTTACAGAGATTTAAAGAAAAAAAAAACCCCACTCATACACTTGCCATCTAGTGGTCACCTGGTGTCCAGGATAAGGCAGAACCCTGACTTCCTGGACCTTAAGAAATTTGAGGAATGAATGAGCAAATCTCCCTGGGACAGAAGAGATAGTTGTGATGACCTTTGGATCGTGCAAGCTGGGAAGACACCCATCTTTTTGTGAGACATAGTGGCTTCCTTTGCCACCATAACTGTGTCTGCTATTAATATTTTTACCACCTTTGCACTGGTAGAACTGCCTGGACATTCAAAAAAGGGGTTGTGACCACAGTAGAGAGCATGAAAACTTTCTGAAAACTGCAAAGAGCTGACAAAGCAGATTTGAGGAGGAGAGCTGCTCCTTTCTGGGGCCTTCTGTGTTGAGCCATGAGTCCCTGGAATCTGGTCCTGATGGTAGTTCCTCTTTTCAATCCCATTAGGAAGGAGAATCCCCCAAAAGGATGGAGGTGGACATTAATGGAGGATCCATCATAGAAATATTAATAGTTGGAGCTGACACCATGTCCCCAGAAAGACTGAATTCCCCCAGGACAAGGGAGCACTGGGCACCAAAAATTGCTTGTCAAGCCTCTTAAAATTAGTGGAAAAGAAGGCTGGAATCAATGACTGAAAATGGTGTTCTCTCTGCATGGTGGGAATAGGATCCACCATTGTGTACTCATGGAGGTGATGGTGGGTGACACCATGTCATCCATATCAGAGCTGCAGAAAGTTTACTGTCTCCAGGGGCTGCCTTCTGGTTTTTTAATCACCTGAGAACATTGTAGGATTACTCAGCCAAAAAGCCCAGTGGAGAGAGAACTAGAGACCTTGACTGGTTCACGTGTTAGCCCAGGTCAGCCATCAGTTTGTCTCAGCACGCCATCATGAAAACTGTCCCAACTCTCTGCTGTGGCGATGCCCACAGTTGTCTGCAGCCACATGGTACCCACGATGGGATCCCAGTGCATGAGCTCCTTGGCTTGCCCGCCTGAGTCAGCTGTCATCCCAGCTGAGGTGGCTGGCTTGAGTTTTAAGCAGAGACATTGTCCTAGGTTCGGCTTCCACCTTCCCCAAAGCAGAACTTGGGCCAAGGACTTGGAGCAGGAAGGTTATTTGGGAGGCTACACCAGGAGACACAGTGAGGGACTAGGGGAAGTGAGAAGAAGAAAAGCCAACAAACCAAGGTGCTTGAACGCTGTGGGCAACAGGCCTAGACACACTGAGAAACCATGTATGTGACCCAGAACCATCACACAGAGGACTCATGAGTTGGGACCTTTGTGCAGCTGCTCCCACCACCCTCAGTTGAGGGTGTTCCTCAGGGACATTAACTCCGCTGTGCTTCAAAATTGTGCCTTCACATGGCTGAGCAGTTTTCGATAGCCTCAGAAAAAGCAGAGGGTCACCTTACCTGAGAGGGATGTGGAACCATGTGTGGAGCTGTCCAGAACCCCAGTGCTGAAATCAATGGTACCATGAGTGTTCGCTACAGATGTCACCAAGCCTGAGGCCCCACTGTACTCTATGGAGCACCATGACACATGGCCAAATTCCCATGCTAGGGCCTGCTGAATCTCCTTCTCTCCAGAAACCCTCAGTTTGCTAATATTTCCTCCATGCACCACACCAATTTGGCTTCAGATTATCACCCACACTGTGCCCTTGGCCCAGACAGCCTCACCCAACCCCTTCTGTCCATGTGCCTCTTTCTTGCTCATCCTGTGAATATCACTTCAGCATATATTAATTCATCTGACTCTTACGTTCCTCGTCTGTAAAATACCAGGGGCAGGAGGGTATCATAACTGTCAGAATTGTGGAGATTATACAGACATATATGAATAAACACACAAAGTATATGAAGTGGAGATGATAGCTAGCTCAAGTACCTGGCACACAGTACATTTTGCCAGTGAAAATTCTTACAACAACCATTGATCCCTTAAGGCTCTTCCCATCCCAGGCCCTGCCTCATTTCCTTGGCAGGATTGCAAGAAAAGTCTTTTCTCAGATATAGTTTCTAGGACCTCTATGAATGCCATCTTGAGCTTGGGTATTGGTCTGCCTGTGGGGGGAAGCCCCCCAGCAATGTGAAGTAGAAATGTCAATCAGCCAAGCAGGAGTATCTGCTCTCCTCACTGAGAGGTCCTTAAGCCTTTGCATTGTGCTACCCCAGTGCTGGGAATGTGGACACAAAGGGCTTTGGAGAGCCTTGCCTCCCCCTCAGATGTGTAGTCAAGGAAGAGGGACTGTTAATCTAGTTCCTGGTGCCTCTCTTCTCCCCACCCCTGTAAACGATGGAGATATACCCCCACTCTCCAAGAAAGAACTTGCCATTCAGCTGTGAGTACTGCTGTTCACTGACGGCTTCCATCTTTTAGCACTTTCAGGCTCCACCACAGCTCTTGATCTGAGGCTACACTCTTCCTGGGCAGCCGACAGCCCATGACTAAGTGCTGCAGGGGATGAGGGCCTTGCCTCAAAGGAGCTGTCTTTGCTCCAAAGCTCCTTATTGGGTTGACCTACACTTTGTCAGACTTTCTCATGATCCAAAGGCTTTCTCTGTCCAATCCTGCTGTTTCCCTGTGCCGTCATAGACATTGTCTCTGAATATCTCTTGCAGTTCTGTCTTGTGATCAGCTCCTTGGAGGCCTCCATCACACAGTCCCTTGGCCAGTGCTGCCTCAGGTGCCTCAGTCTCTCCATCTGGTCATGGAGGGGTTGGCCTCAGTGAGCACTAGGTCTCTTTCAGTTTCGGCCATTGCTGAGCTTAGCCTCGTTAGGATCCTTGCTTAGAAAGCTTCATCATCATCATGCTGACATCATACCACTGGTTTTAGCACCCCAGGAGGACTTTAACCCTGCACCACTGACAGTTCTTGCTGTTTTATCTTTCTGCCATATTTTTAAAACCCCTCTATTGTCCCTTTCCCTCCCCCACAAAGCTTCATGGTCTCAATTCCTATCTAGGGAGCTACAACCTATATGAGCATGGATTTATGAGAGAATCAGTGTTTTCCAGTATTTATCTCCCCATCTGGACAAAGAGGGGTTTGAAATAAGACACTCTGAGGCCCAGAGAGGGGAAGGGCCAGGCCATATCACATGGGGGGCTATGGGCAGAGATAGCACAAGAGAAGTAGGTTCTGGGGATCTTCCACCTAAAACTTTGTCTCTTCTAAAGATGGCATATTACATGAACATCTGATTTCACTCTCCTGAATCCCTACTAAAACTATAGAAAAGGGAGTTTTTAAAGCTCTAAGTCCAGAAGAACAAGAAGAGAAGAGTAGTGGGCAGTAACACATTTCAGTAACAGGAGGGCAGCCTGGATGGTCATACTTAGTTTGGCCTCCCTGAGAAAGTCAAACACTGTAAGCAGGCAGCCAGGAAAGCCAAGAGTCAACTGGATGTGCACCATGGAAAACCCTCAAAAGACTCCAGAATTGATGCTGCCAGGTGCTTCTAGAGGTGGAGGGTGGAGTCTGGAAGAAAGACTTTATTGATGGCTAGAACTGCTTCCAAGACAGCTTAGAACCCTCCATGTGGCTTCCTCTCCCCCACCCTGGCAGAAGACTGGAGCTTATTCACTGCAGTGAGTAAAACAGAGAATCCCTACCTTAAAGGACACCAGAAACACTTAAGGACAGAAGTGCTTTCAGAAGTCCAGGGCATTCCGTGGTCGTGTGCACACTAGATGCTGAGACATTACATCTCTTTTTTCCCTTCCTAGCCCTCAATCATGGGCAGCCCAACCTTAATCCTCCAGACAGGAATTGAGAAGGGTGCTCTCTGGGGACTCTGACCAACTTCAGGGAGTCCTCCCAAGAAGGTCCTGCTAGATAACCTTACATTGAAGTTCACAGTCAACAAGTCCTACCATGTGCTTGGAGACCTCCTCAACTCCACTGTTCACCACCCTTAAACATAAGCAGATTAAGATTCCCAGAAATCTGAGGAAAATATCTAACATAATAACAGAACAAAACAAACAAGTAGGAAAAAACAAAGTTGGAAATAATTGAAACAAAACAGGAAGAAATGTCAAAGTCATCAATATGGTCAAAGACATTGCATCCATGACATAAAACAGGATGCTATTTTTTAGGAGAAAATGTTACAGAACAAAAAATGAGGTTTTGTGATTTGAAAAAAAAATGCAGATATAAAAAACTCAATAGAAGTAAATTCAATAGGAGCTGTTTAAAAAAAAAAATTGAAATTTCCAGGAAGTAATAACAAAGATAAAAGGTATAAGAATACTAAGAATATCCCAGGACAGATAAGTTATGAATAATAGGAGTTCTGGAAAGGGAAATCAGGGAATAAGAAAACATTAATGAAATAAGTGTTTTCCCAGAAATGAAGGGCATGAATTTCTAGACTGAAAGGTCCTAGCAAATTTCCTGCATACCGGTGCACATCATCATGAAAGTACAGAACGACAGAGAAGAAAAGATTGCATACATCTGGAGGAAAAATAAACTTCCATACACAGCAGCAGGAATCAGAATGTCTTCAGACTACCTGGCAGCGATGCTAGAAGAGAAAATTCTAGAGCAACACCTTCAAGAATTTGAAGGAAAATAATTTTCAAATCAGAATTCTATTCCAATCCAAAATATTAAATATAGTAGAATAGACATTTTTAGACAGAAAAATGGTCTCCAAAATGTCCCTCCCATGCAACCAGTTTGCACGAAGCTGCTGGGGGATGTGCCCCAGCAGAGCAAAGGAGCACATAGTGAAAGCAGAAGATGGAATGGAGGAAACAAAAGAGGAAACACAAAGTGGAAGCAAGGTCAAGGGTGACTGCAATGTAGCAAGCAGTTCGTCCGAATTGGAGAGGAGTGAATTAGGGACAGACGTTTTGAGGATTTTTACCAACAGACCTGTTGCCATTGTTAGTTAGATCCAGGATTCATTTTGCCTGAAAGTGTTTTTATTCTATCACCACATAATTAATTTTGCTAGATATAGAATTCTAAGTTATAAGTCATTTTTTTTCAAAATTTTATAATAAAATGCAGAGCAAGTGTAGCTTTAACTCAAATGTCATGAACACTGTTATGCCAATATTTGCTGACTCTGTCGTCCTTCCAAATGAAAGCTAATGCCTGGCTAACCTGGCATTTTGCACTCTCAAATCACTTGTGTGAACAGCTTCATTATAAAAGCTATTTTAAAAACATATTCCATTTAACTGTTAGGTAAACCTTGTGGCCTATGGTTTCTGTCAAATTTTAATTAAGGTAAAATCAAAGAAATGTAGGGCTTATGATTATGGATTTCCACCAAAAGTAAGCACATGAGATTTGCTATTCAATGATTGCAAAAGAACACTAATAGATTGGGCATCTGACTTCTTCAGCAGTACAGATGTCTCCATAGACACCAAAGTTTGCATTTTTTACTCTGTCTCTAGACTGGGCCAGCCTACCCCTTCTCGCCATTCATATGGTCACTGAATTGAAGATCTGAAGAAACTACTCACTATCTTCTCCAGCCTGGGCTATCTCCATAGCCTTCTCAGTTATTTAAGACTGTTTAAACTTTCTGTGTCCCAATTTCCTCCTATGCAAGTTGGAGATAATAATAGTACCACCTCATAGAGGCGTGATTGAGATGATGCACGTACAGCACTCAGGACCATGCCTCGCACACGGTAAATGCCACAGAAGCATCTGCTACATGAGAGATTCAGAGATTGATGGAACAAAAGAGGAAAGTTCATCTTCCATAACAGATGACTCCCCAAATGTCTATTTTCTCTTTCAAGGAAAAGTCATACTTCTATTTATTCATTTAATTGAACAAATGTTTATTAGTGCCCACTGTGTGGTAGGTGCTCTGGTGCTGAGCACTGAAGACATAGCAATGACGCATCAGATTCTGCTGAGTGGGGAGAGGCATACACAGTTGTCCAATTACTTGGTTAATGTCATCTTAACAAATTTTCACAAATGCTATAAAAGTTCAGGACATTGTGAGAGAGTAGAGGAGAACGATTTACATTGAGGGGCAGGAGGGTGGATGGTCAGGGAAGCCCCCTCTGAGTCCTAAAGGATGAGTAGGAGTTGGCCAGGCCCCAGGAGGGTCATTCGAGGCAGACCAAAGAGCAAGGGGCAGGCTCTGAGTCAGGAGGACACTTAGTGCCCTGAGAATGCTGCAAGAAGACTGTGACTGAGGGCAGAGCGCCGGGGGGCGAAATTTGGGGGACAGGTGGTCGAGCCATGCCTCTGAGTCTCATGGTCCATGGCAAAGAATTCAGACAATGGCCTTCCTCTGCCCAAAACCCACTCATGGCTTCTCATTAGCTTAGGACAACAGTACTCTGGTCATGTCGGGAGTCATCGTCCATCAGAGAAGGTGGAGACTAGTGTTATCATCACCCAAATGGGCTCGGATTTGATTCAGGGCAGACAGTGACCATTTGGCTCCCTGGTGAGATTTGAGTCCTTGATACCAGTTTGATCACCTCAAAATCCCCTAGAGGACTCAGGGCCTGGAGGAGTTTATCCACATGACATTGTTCTAGTTTCTCTGGCTCAACCCAGGGTAATGAGGAGGGTGACAGACATGGGCAGAGAAGGGGCCCTGTGCTGCGGCTCTGCTGCTGGTTCTGTTCTGTGCCATCTGGAGGATGCCTGGCTCAGAGTGAGCATGCAACAGGCCATCTGAGCAAGTGAGCACAGGCACAGTCTCTGATATCAATGAGGCAAGGGATGCCCAGGCAAAGGCAGGCTCATGTAGCCCAAATTCTCTGCCCGGCATCACCGATTAAACACAAACTTCTCATCCTTCCCTGTCAGGACTTCAAGAGGGAGATGGCCTATGAGTTGACATCGTCATGATAGCAATTAAGTATGCCTAGGGCAATGCAGACCCTACAGTGAGTGGCACAGAGAAGGAGCACTTATCTGGTTGTATTTTAATGACTATTAAATTCTCAGTAATTGTGCTGGGCCCTGGGGACATAACCTGCCAAGCAGTTATGCTGAGCCAGGCCTTCAGAGGGAATCTGGTGGCGGAGGTGGGGACGGCATCTCTAGACTATGAGCTCCTGGAGATGAGGCTGGGGCGGAGAGGGCCTGCCGAGTTGCTCCTTTCCCTGGGCCTTGGTCTCGGCAGGGTCGGTCAGTCCCTCCCACCTCCTCTGCAGAGCCTGGACCAGAGCACCTGGTGATGGCTTTGGGCGCATCCCTCACAGGAGTGACCAGAGTGACTTGACTTGGAGTAACCACCTGTCCTGGTCTTCCTGGGACTGGGAGGATTTCGAGAATGTGGGACATTTGACCTTAAAATAAGGAAAGTCCCAAGCAAACCAAGACAACTTCAACTTCATCACCCTGCTTACTCCTTTACACACTCAGTGGGACCAGGCCTGGCTGATCCTACCAAAGACTCATAAAGTGTGATGTCCTTTTGAAGAGGTTAGAGTGGCCCTGCTCACCCCCTGCTTCAATTCCTATAAGGTACCCCAGGTATGCCCCCACCGAGCAGTCCTCCTAGCCTACCAGTCAATCAGGGCACCAACAGGGAGGAGATGAAACACCCAAAGGATTTCCTCAGTGAGTTTAATGGAGGGACTGTTAAGAGATGAGGGTAGTTAAGAAAGGCCCAGGAAGAGATGGTGAGGCACCTGGGAAGCCTTTTCCACCTGGGCCTGGAGGGATCTGAAGGTGGGGTAGCCATCAGTAGCCCATCTCTTTCTGGGCTTTACCAGGCCATGGCAAGGCAGGAAGGGGCCAATGGTTAATAATATATATCCTGATACCTTCCTCCCACCTCCTACCAGTGTCTCCTGTTCATCACCTCCAAAGAGAAGCCAGAGGGAGCCTGGCTGATCAGCCATGGAATTGGCCTCCTGGGGCCCAGAGCAGGGAAAGGGTGGGCAGAGAGCAGATCTAGAGAACAGCCACACACACATCATGAGGCAGTTCCCCAGAACTGAGCCATGAGGCTTGAGTTCAAGACTCCAAGGCCAACCAGGCTATTCCTCCAAAGACATGAAGTATCCAAGGGTGTGCAGGCCTGGGAGTGCCCTAGACTTTGGCTTGACTCCTTGCCTTACCTACAGCCAAGTCTCCTCTGTGTCCTCAGTTATCGCACAAGGAAATGCCACCCATTGTATGGGGACACTGAGGACCAAATGAGAGTACAGGTAGAGCATCAGTAGGAATCTATCATCTGCTATGAGAATGACGGAATGGGTGAACACTCAAAGTATTTCTTCACCCTTACTGGATTGAATTTGATCCTCTCACAATATTCATATGTAAAGTGCCCAGCATAGCACCTGGTACAAAATATCATCATCTTTGGTTTCTGGACCCTGCTGGTTCTTGTGAGATCTTAAATTTAGGTTAAGTAACTTGATTCTGTTTCCCCTTTGGTAAATGGGGATTGCTGTTTGAATGTGTCCCCCAAAATTCACATGTTGAAAATTTAAGCCCTGATGCAACAGTGTTGGGAGGTGGGACCTAGCAGGTGACTGGATTAGCGTTATCTCAGAAGTGGGTTGTTATAAAGGTGAGCCTGGCCCTTCCACACTTTGGCCATGGGATGACCCTGGCCAGATTCTGAGCCATGCTCTTGGACTTCGCGCTTCCCAGAACCATGAGCTAAATAAAATTCTATTCTTTATAATTATCCAGTCTGTGGCATTCTGTTATAGGAACAGAAAACAGACTATAAGACAAGAATCAAAATGGCACCTGACACATAGGCTCATTGTGAGAATTACAGAGGTGCCTAGGACATGCCTGGCCTATCTCGGGCACTCTAAAAAGGCTGGCTGCAGTCATCACTTTTGTTATTGCTGGTATTAGGCTTAAATGAAATACCTCATGTAAAAACCACTAGCCCCATTTTACAAAGTAGATACTTGTGACAGTCTTCATGTGCCAATTTGGCTAGGCCATACTCTCCATCACTTAACCAAATGCTAATTTAGATGTTTCTGGGAAGGTATTTTATAGGTGTGATTAAAGGTCATAATCAATTGACTTTAAGGAAGATCATCCTAGATAACCTGGGAGGGCCTGATTGGTGAGGTTAAAGGGCTTGAAGAGACCTTGAGGCTTCCCTGATGGAGAAGAAATCCCACCTTTGGTCACCAGCTTCCACCCATGCCCTAGAGTCCCAGCTGCTCCTCCTGAAGGCCTGCCTTTCAGAGTCCAGACTTGCGTAGCCAGACCCTGCAATCACGTAGACCAACTCCTTGCAATAAATCTCTTTATATTTCCTGCTGATTCTGCTTTTCCAGCTGATGCCTGGATGATGCAACATCTGAGCCTTCGAAAGGTTAAGGAACTTGCTCAGGGCTTGCTCAGCAAGAGGGGGAGAGCTGGGATTAGGAACCAGAGCTCCTGACCTAAGCCTTGTACTTCCCCATTAATGGTGGGAGGTGGACTGTGTGGCCAGGCTGGATCCTGACCTGCAGGGTTCACAGTCCCCATCCCCACAGCAGCTCCTGAACTTTTTAACCCTCACTTCCCCACCACGTTCTGCACGGTGACCTGTACTCTAGGCAGGTGGTGGGTGTTTGTCTTATAATGAAAGACAGAAAGGCAGACCTGCTGATGGGACAGCAGCCCTCAACTGTGGCAGGACCCTAGACCATAATGCCCTTCAGGAAAAGTCCCCTCAACCTACTAATATTTTTTCTTAACAAGATGCCACCCCCCCCCTCTTCAAAAACCATCTATTCCTGGTGCTGCACTGGGGTGTTGTCATGGCAACAGGCAAAGCGGGAGGCCCAGCAAACAGACTCACTTCTCTGATGGCTCTGTGGGGACTTCACTGCTCTCAGAGGCTATGTGAGCCAGCACCATCTGCTCTGAGCAGCAGCAGCAAACGCAGACCACCCCCACCCCTCACTTCCTTCCCTCCTCACCTCACACCCAAGCCCCAGGGGCGCCAAGGACCCTGGTTGGAAGGGCCACAGAAGTGCAGAAAACCCCAAGTTCCAATCCCAGTGCTGAAGTCACGAGTGGGTTGTACCACTGTGCCATTTGGGCCCAGAGTGAGGGAGGTGTGGGGTTCCCCAGGGAGTGAACAGGACTGTCATCTGTGAAGGGGAGTGCTGGGTGGGCGATGCTTCCAAGGCGAACAGTGAGAGCAGAGAACTGACGTGTGTGGTCATTTCCTCCCAGAGCCACGCTGGAGCCAACTATCTCCTGTAACACTAGGAAGTTAGATCACTGGATGGCTGGGGATGGGAGGCACTTGTCCTTCTCCAAGGTCACGTACATCGATGGCAGTCACCACCCCAGCCTTGGACCCTTCTCTGGGCCATTGCCACCCATCAGTCTGAACTGGTACAGGCAAGACAGCATGTGATGGCAGACACGTGGGTATCTGCCTTGGATGCATGGGTGGCAGGAGCAAATTGGACACATGGACTGCACACTGGCCATCCTCACCGCACCTTATCCCACGGGGCAGGCACACCCGGACTGCCTCAGAGCCCCAGACCATGTTGTCCCACAATTCTTAGCCATAATCCCACAAGGCAGGAGTGTGTGTCATAACTTCCACCATCACAGACCCTAGAGCCCCTAAAAGAGAAGGAGGGACCACCAGGCAGGAATGTGTTTCCTCTCTGCATCCCAGCTACCCTCCCATGTTTGTTTCTACAGATGGCCACACCTCCCTCCCGATTCTGCCTTAGGGTGTCACCTGCTGAGTCAAAAACTAGAAAACAAAGGTCCCTCAAGAATGGACTGGAATACTACTCAATTACAAGAAACGATGGCAATCTAGCACCTCTTGTGTTTTCCTGGATAGAGCTTGAGCCTATCCTCCAAAGTGAGGTATCACGAGAATGGAAGAATAGGCACCACATGTTCTTGCCATCTAACTGGCACTGACTGATCAACACTAAGGTGCTCACACAGTAGTAATATTCTTTGGGGGTAGGGGGATTGGGAATGGTGGGTAAACTCACAACTAATGGATGCAGTGAGCATTGTAGGGGCAGGGAAAGGGCATGTCTCAAATCAGGGTTGGGATGTGGCAAAGTCATAACATGTAACCAAAATATACCCCCATAATTTCCTGAAATAAAAAAAAGTGGACTGGCATGTTCAAAGAATACCACACAGCAATGACGATGAACACACTGCAATGAAATGTGGCATGGATGAAGCTTGCAAACACATTAGGCAAATGCAGCCAGATACTAGAGAGTGCATGCTTAGGACTCCACTGATTCAAAATTCAGAAATGGAGATGAGAAGGTAGAAAGTAGTGACTTTGGGGGTAAGAGGGCAGCAGGACAGCTGCTGGAGCACCTGTCAGGTTCTATATCTGGACTTGGGGCTTTGGTGCCATGGATGGTTCAGTTTATGGAAAGTTCATAAAGCTGTACACTTAAAATTGGTGTGTGATTCTATAGTGCATGTCATCTTCAATAAACTTAGAAAAAATTGGAATTCAGAATTGCTTCCAGCAGAGGATGAGCTGATGTTGGATGTGCTATGAAACATTGTACTGAACTCTAGAGTTCTTCTTTAGTAGTAGGGCCATCCTTCAGGAAAGTGTCCCAGTAGGGGAAACCTGGCATCAGAAGGTGCCCAGTGTGGTGTGTGGCAATAGCAC
>RJWJ010038811.1:0-14781 GCA_004363605.1 Indri indri
TCTGTGTGTCCTCTTCTCTTCTTATAAGGACTCCAATCATTGGATCGAAGGCCCAACCTAATGTAGTATGACCTCATCTTAACTAATATCTGCAAAGACCCTATCCCGAAATAAGATCATATTCTGAGGTTCTAGGTGAACATAAATTTTGGGGGACACTATTCAGCCGACTACATGAAACAAGAGGGAAAATCAGGAATAGGACAGGGGAAAGAGCTTGCCAAATAAAATGAGGGTGCTATAGTCTGAATGTCTGTGTCTCCCCAAAATTCATATGTTGAAACCTAATCACCAAGGTGATGATATTAGAAGATGAGGCCTTTTGAAGGTGATTAGGTCATGAGGGCTCTGCCATTGTGAATGGAATAATGCTCCTTTAAAAGAGGTCCCAGAGTGGCTTGTCCCTTCCCCCATGTGAGGACACGCAGAAGGTGCCATCTGTGAGGAGCAGACTCTTACTAGACAGCATCTCTGCTGGTGCCTTGATCTTGGACTTCCCAGCCTCTAGAACTGTGAGCAATACATTTCTATTGTTTATAAAAGACCCAGTGTAAAGTATTTTGTTATAGCTGCCTGGGCTGACTAAGACAAAGGGTAAGCTTGATATTCTAAGTGTCTGCCTTAGGGTATCCACACTGTTAGAAGGTGGGCTGCAAACCTGTCATCACAATTCCTTACACAGTAAAGTTGCTATGACTAAGAGCTTGAGCATTTGCTCACTTGCTCACTTGCTTAGGGTTTGAATCCTGGCTAATTTCACCAGCGTGATTTGGAGCAAATTACTTAACCTCCCGTGCCTCAATTTCTTCATTTGTGAAATGGAAACGATGGCTGTTGGGAAAATAAAATGAAATAAAGCATCCAAAACCCTTGTCCCAAGTGAGTTTTCAGTGAAATCTAGCAATGGAAATGTTGGCTATGCAAGCTCTAGAAGGCGAAAAGTAAAAGGAAGCTACAAAGCTGTGGTGTGGGAGGGGATTTCAAAGGAATGATAAAGTCTGGCCAGGGAGCTTAGGAAAGGCATCACGCAAGGGGAGCCGCTAGGACAATTTGTACATTTGGAGTTGAGTGGGAAGATGCTTTGTGCAGGCAGTCTGGTTTTGGGGGAACAGGGACCAGTCCAGTTTGGCCAGAACATAGAAAACAAGAGAAGGAGGTGTGTGACACTTATTGCAAAGATAGACTAAACCCACCTGTGGACATCAGGGTGAAGAGGCTAACCCAACTGGCGTGAGTGGACCTCATGTCATCTGCCCAAGGTCTGATACCTTAAGGAGGGCATTACTTGATCTCTGCAGGAGCCTAAACCAGCCCATGCCCCGTGTCCCTGCACTGCCCCACTGCTATTCCTCCTCTTATCTGCTGGTTTTTGATCCTGTTACAAATTTTGTAGCCCTGCTTTGATGTTTCTCAAACATTTCCTCATCACTTCTCATTGGTAGGATCAGAACTGACCACTGTTAGGGTTTTACTCTTCCCTCAGATGTTTTATTCCAAACTTTGACTTTTACAACCTTGTGTCTATCATATATCTCTCCCCACCTTCTACTTCTTTATCTATAAGTAAGGTTATATATGTGACTCTATGTCTGGTCCACTATGACCTCTGGATCGTTTCCAGCGTGTCTCTGGGATCCACAGGCATTCTAAATCTTATCCTGGCCTAATTTGCTGCTTCTTTCTCTGCAGGGCACTATAGTGTGCTCACATGGTACTGCTCTGTATCAGAGCTGTGGCAGGCTGCTCTTCCCCCAGCCACAAACCATAAAATTAAGAACGGCAAGACTCTCTTGATTAATTTCATTTGGCTGCCTTTAAATCCATTAAAGAAAACGCCTGTTTAAATCATTCTTTTGCAAGAGTATTTGTAAATAATACTTAAAAAAACACTTCATCTAATTATTCTTACCACAGCTGAATGTTAACAAATCGAAGATGAGATTTATGTTTAGACAGCACTAAGATACTAATTTTTTCTCAACAATGGGCACTGCAATTGACAAAATTAAAACAGAAAACGTAGACCAACAAAAATTAATTTGCACCAGGCTTAATAGTGTCTCTAAGTAAATCCAGTCGCTCCTTGGCTGCCTAAGAAAAACCATAAAAATTTTTGAGAAGAATCTAGAGTTTGGGATTCCACATTAATTGCCTTCCCTCCCCTTTTATCTCATCTCCTTTTCTTGTTCGTCTTGACTGCAAAGACACGTGCAGTTTCCATATTCAAAATGCCTTCGGCTCTGCTGGGGTAAGGAAGTCGGGGGAGGAGGGGGCAGGCCAGGGAACCACATAAATAAATGGGAATTTCTACATGGACATGAGGATTTTCTTTTTCATTTTTTAAAAACGAGAATAAGGCACGAGTATAAATTCCAAAAAGAGCAATTTATTTAAGTCTATCATTTTTGGCAACACAATAGAACGCACATTGGGATGAACAGTCACAAATCACTCCCCTTCCCACTGTCTGTTTTCTCCACCATATGTTGCGGAGAATACAATTCACATGCCGCAGTTTCGCCTCCTTTCGATGTGAGAAAGCATATTGTGGTATCAGCAGCCTGGCCACCGAGCCAGCGTTTTTCGGAGCAGTGGGGGTGGGAAGACAGAGAAAGTCGGGAATACAATGCACCCTCCAGTCAGAATATTTTTAAAAGCCCAAAGAGCCTTAAAAATAGTATATTCCCCAGCAATCTGGGCTGGCCTGAGCTGGACTGGGTACTTCCCGGGATCATGTTCATCAATTCTCAGAACTTCTGGGCAAGAAGACACTTGAGTGGCCACCGATGCAAACACTTGGCATTGGTGACCTGTCAATCTCTTTTTTCAGTTTGACGTTTTACACAATGGTTGCAGTGCTTCTCCGTAAACCAGCGTGACGTGTGAGTATAAAGCATTTGCTTACTGAAGAGGTTATCCTATTTTCCCACGCCCCCCCATGGACTCACCTGGTCCTCCATGACAGGTTCAAAACGGGACAGCGGAGAAAAGGTGACCCTGGCCATACTCACCATTCCAGCCTCACCAGTACTGTGTTGTACCCCCGACAAGCTGACATACCCACAACGTATCAACACACCCGGAGACAAACTAAAGCTGCCTATGATCCTTCAATGCCGCTCTCTGTTCACCGTGAACTTGATTATTGGATGTTCTTTGTGTCATAGCTTTCTCAATCTCACATCCACGTACATGGCACAGATGGCCCTGATGAAATGAGGCTTTCTAGGGACATTCTAAGCTGACTCAGTAAGAGGTCAAGTATTTTATTAAGCCCTGCTCTTTCAGTTGTTTAAGGGGGGGAACCCTTGTGTTTTCATTTACAGCATGACAATGTTTGAAACAATATTTTAAAAGTTTTCATCGATTATAAAACGCAAGTTAACCTTCATGAAACGTCATGAAAAATCTTGGGAGTTACAAGAATCGCAGGTAAAAAGTGAATTTGATTCCCTCAACTGTGCATCAAACTCTTCGTCTAAATTAAACTGAACAGATGTGGAAAAAATGAGTCAGGGGCTCCCTGTTTAATTCTAAATGAGCTTTCAGGTTCCGCTTCCTATGACTGATTTTAGCCTAAGCCGTCTTATTGCCTAAAATCTGCAACTTGATACTGAAAGCTTGTCAAAATTAAGTGCATGCTTTATAAGTTTACATTTTTACAGTCTAAGTGTTTTTCTTTGATATTCGGCAGGGACACAGGTTCCCATGTCATCCGGCCTTGAAGTACTTTTAGAACTTTCTCCTGGACCAATTTGAGGGAGCTCAAGGTTGCGGTGAGTTATGGGGCCTTTAAGCTCCCTGCCCAGAGGCCAGCCCTGGGCCCACACTTGAGGGCTAACACCTGTTGGCTGGACAGAGCAATTAATTTTTTAAAAAATGCGGTAAGCCGCCAAAAATCAAAGCTAGAGGATAAAAATATAATTTTACCTCTTGAGCTTCCAAGGGTGGCCTTTGATCTCTCCCAATGCCTGTGTGGCAGAAGGCGCAGATCTTAAATTTTCCTTCAAAAGAAGCGCCTTTGAAAGACACAAACACCTAGAGCTGCCTGCATGTCTCTATCCTCTGTCCTGTAACTCTCAAATAAGTACGCTGATACCTAACTGAGACAGTTGCTCACAACAAAAAGGCAAATCTACCAAATGTCCCCCTCTTTAAAAAAATTATAATTGGAAGCTCTTAAATTATGCTACAGTCCATCCCTTGTAAGATCAAATGTTATTTCCCCAAGATGTGATAGTTGGGTCTTTCCGGTTGATGATTATAATGTGGCATTTGTTTCAGAATGTCTGTACATTAAATAGATAACTGTGAACTTCAAAGAGCTAAATACCAACTGTGGGCTGGGGCACGGCCACACATACAGCCTCCCTCTTTCTCCAAACCCTTTGGTAGCCAAGACAAGGTCACTGGTCAGGGTAATTTGCAGGAAAAGTCAATTTCTCAAATACCAAAGCAGGTGTTGTGGCACTCTATGACAATTTACTGAATCTAAATTGAGGAAGTTGAAAAAAGCAAAGGTCATGATCCACAGGAAGAAAGGAAGAAAGAAAATCTCTCTGACTGTATTTTTAACTCCTTTTCAACCAAGACGCACTCACCCACCGAGACAGTAACGCTGGAAACAAATAAACGAAAATCAGAATATCTCACTCCAATCAGCAACTTATCTGATTTCTTTAACTAAGAGGAGAGGACTTCATGTTTGCTTGAATTCACACGGAAATGAGCTCAATTTATAAGAGCTAAAGAGCAGCTCTTCTGCTCCTGGGGTTTGGGAAGCAAAAATCAAACCAAGATGTCAGAACTTTCTATCTTAAATTAAAAAGTCAAATAAATAATATATATTATATGATACATACTACTTGGCATAGAGTATAAAGAATAGTTTAGAGGATAACACAGGATAAACAGATAATATTTAACCCTGGATATTTTATTCTAAATTCACACAATTCCTTGGTGTAGCAGGGAGAACATGGGATATGGAATTAGAAGATTTGAACTTGAATTCTAGTTAATCACTAATTAACTGGGTAAGTAGAACAAATCACTTAACCTCTTTAAGTCTCCGTTTTCTCACCTATAAAGTTGGGGGTTGTTGTAAGGATTAAATGAGCTAATATACGTGGAAGCATTTGGAAAACTATAAATATTCATTATCACTACCTAACCCTTAGGGCATTTTTTCCTGCAGTACCCATATTGTACCAATGGTATGTTTGAGGCTGGGGTAGGCACTTAAGGTTTAAAAAAATGAGTCAATGTGAAAAAAAGTTAAGTAAATAAAAGTACAGGTGGAAAAATATTGAAAGTGGCATGCGAAAGACTGACATTTGGGTGACTTCTCCAGATTTTGTCAAATTCTTCTTGGGAGGAAAGGAAAGGAGATGGAATCACCAAACTTCCTAATGATGTTAGTTTCCAGTGCAAAAAAATTATTTTTTTAATGTAGGTAACTGGGTTGTTTTTTAGTTGATTCAAACACTCAACCTAGAAAGAAGATACACATAAGATTTGCTTGCACGTCAATTTCTCTTATTAGAAAGAAAATTCTCACGAAAACAACACTGTCCATGTAGCCCAAAACTGAGTTCTAGCTGGTTGCTCGATGTTTTTGAGCGATATTAAATGCAATAAAATGCTTTCACAGCATAATCCAGATGCTCTCCTTGGAATTCATGTTCTCTAACAACGTAAGCTCATACAATGTTTTCAGTCAGAACAAGTTATGGTAAATGTACACTAACCTCCTCATTTTATAGATGGGTAAACTGAGGACCAGAGAAGGGCAGCCGTTTGGTGACTCTGAATGTGTTGCAGAACAGAGACTAGAACTGGCTTTGGGTCCACTGACCAGGTTCAAAGCTTTTCCTCATTCCTAAATGTCAAGTGCTTAGTAATGTCTAACCTAAGTCAGGGGAGAAATATTTGACATTTAAATCCCCTTTGTTCATTTGTTTTTTTATTTATTGGTGCTAGTGAAAATCCTCTATCAAACACAGAGGGCAACCTTAAAAAGCATTAAGCACTCAATACAGTAAGAATTGAAATATAGGCTGAATATTACCTACTTCCGGACTCACAGTCTCACTGTTTTTTATACTTTATGGTTCTTCTATATTCTTAGTTTAATTCTGAAGTTAGTTTCCATGTTTCTGTCACCTCCCCCTGAATGAAAAATATACTCTCATGAAGGTGTTTCTTAATCTTAACCATGGTGTTTGTGGATCTTCTACATTTATAGGAATATTTTAATATTTGGCATTGATAATTGAAAATTCAGCACACAAAAACCTCTGTCTGTAAGGAAAACAATATAAATGTTGACACATATTATTACACTTGGGGCATTTAACCTGAGAGTAATGTGCTTTCTCATGTTGCTATTCATTGTTTAGTGGAACAGGTATTTTCCATTGGCCAGTCAAATAAACTGCTGGAAAATGAATCCTATTTTAGCCATCAGGATTCTATGATCATTTTGGCTTCCAGAAACCAAGCTCCAAGCCTGTGGAAAGAAATATTCACTGCCATGACCAGTCTCAGAACACCCTGGCATTTTACTGATACTGCTGGCATTATGTCCTTGGGCATTGGAAGTCCGGGCAAGAAGTTTCTTTTTTAATATTAAATTTTTAATTATGAAATAATCCCAGGTATATGAAAAAGTTGCAAAAATAGGGCAAAAAATTTCCATGTACTGTTCATCTAGATTGCCAAAATGTTCACATTTGACCATTCTTGCTCTATATTCTCCCTTTCTCAAGAGATGTAGATGTATTTACTGTTTTCCTTAAACCATCTGAGAATAAGTTATAGGCATAATGTCCCTTTATCCCTAAGGATTTCAGTGTTTATTTCCTCCATAACAGGACGTTGTCTTACATAGCCCCAGTGCAATAATCAAAATCAGGAACTTAGTATTGGTATAGCACTATAATCTATAATCTATAGACCTTATTCAATTTTCTGCAATTGTCCCACTAATTTGGTTGGCAATACTTCTGATACTTCCTGTCGTCTTCTAAATGCCTTACTCTGCTCTGTATACTGGTAATTCTGTAAACCAGAGGCTCCTGTTCCCACATAAAGAAGTAGTTTAGATATTTTAAATAAATTAGTTATAACAAATTATTCAGATGGAAAGAATACTCATATTTAAATTTGTATGCCAGACCTGTGAACGTACCTTCTAGTGACTCCATATGAGTCATGTGATCGTGTCTCAAAAGTGTGTTTCATGCTAAAATTGAGAACTTGTCTGAGTGCTTGTGCTTTGCAGAGGTGGGTTCCATAACCATGGGAAGTTGGCCAGACCCCCACCCAAGTGTGCTGGAGGAATCCTCCCAGCAGCACTCTGGGTGGCAGCCTCGATTTCCTCCTCTGGTCAGTGGGTCACTTGAGATCTTCCCACATCTTCATTATGTGAATTACAGGAGATAAATAACGGATTAGGCCGGGGGCTGGCTCATTAGGTGCCTGGATCACTTAAGACATAATTGACTTTATTATTTGAATGAATTCACAGGCAAATACACTTTGTTTTGCATGAAACAGGATAAAATTTATTTTCAATTTGATTTAAAGTAATCAGTACATTCATTTTCTACAGAACTTTTCTAATCAAGCTAAATCCTAGCTCTCCTCATGAAAGAAAAAATAATTACAATATTATCTTGGAACTTAGATAATATATTAAACTAAGAGCCCAGGACAGGAGCAGGGGCTATTTTACTTGTATAATATCTTGCAATGGATGCTTTACTTACAATGTAATAAAACAATACATTCACATGCTTTCTGACTGTCAAATCATATTTCTAATCCTTGTCTAAGAGATCTTAAAATAAGAAAATTCATTGGAAAAGCTAAAGAAAATCAGAAGGCTCCTTCCTTCCTTCCTTCCTTCTTTCCTTCCTTCCTTCCTCTCTCTTTCTCTTTCTTTCTTACCTTCCCTCTTTCTTCTTTCACAAAGGGACACATGTAGCTTGGGAATGTGACCCTGATCTGATCAGCCGGGCAAATAAATAAATACAGTAGAATACACAAATACAGGTGGCCACACCTGCAGGCACGCGGGCTGGGTGAGAGGGCTCTGTCCTGGACAGGCCACCCTGGCCCCTTTTCTACCACCACCGACCGTCCCGAGAGCACAGCTGACGCTGCTTCGCCTCCAGCAAGGTCAGGGCACAGCGTCACAGGAACAGAGGCAGCATTGTGTCTGTGTTCACACGGATACCCCGTCCAATGTGCTCTGATCTGCAGCTGCGACGTGGCCTCCCCCATGGCGGCAGTACCAGGGCCTCCCTCGAGAGCCATCGGCCTCATCCGTGAGCCACCTTGCTTCCATGAACCTGCCTTCCATAAAATGCCTCATCTTGGCTTTTTAAGAACTCTTCAAATCTTTGGCGAATGTGGGAATTTTCACCTTCCCTATTTGTACAAATTGCCTTTAAATGAGAAGGTATTTGGCCTGTGCTGGGCACTGTCACCAGAAGCCGAAAGCTCAATGAGGGCTATGATTAATGAATTATAAAGCTGATTCGTTGAGCCATGACATTGCTATGGCACCATCGTAAGCAGGAACTAATTATATGTGGAAATAATCCTTCAACCTGAGAAAGGCATTTCCTATTCATTAGAAAATACTATGAAGACATAATACCTTAAAAAAATCTATACACTATTGGCCCAAAGAAAAGATTATTCAATCTTTATCAAGAATTTGTGGAGAAAATTTGAATTTTGGCTTCATTATAGGTTTTGCTTTTTTGGTAAAAGAAGTGCTACTTGATTACTTGATTATAAACAATTTATTACATGGCCAGTTCTTAAAAAAAAATAAGTATAGATCTTTTAATTTAAAGCTCTCAATTTGTGTTTCATTACTGAAAGCCTCCATAGGGGAAGAAAAATGTCTTTAAGACTATAACACAAGTTTAGGGAAAAATTTTGGTGATTATTATTCACTTATTTTCCTTATTGAGCTAATTTAATTATCATTGAGATACAGACATTAGCTCCAGTACTGGGCTTCTCACATCTGTTAGTAAAGATTTGATTAGGGCTACACAAATGTGCTAGATTAAACTATCTAGTTGGTGAAATTCAAGCCACCTGGATATTTTAGCAACATCAATAAGAATAATTCTCTTTTTCAAAATCAGTAAATCCAAGCTATATTAAAAAGAATTAATTAATGAGTGCCAGATAGGCAAAACAAACATTTGACAATGAATCATATTATCAAAGGTTTTGAGGGAGATCCCTCTCAGCTTATGTTTAGATGTCAAATTATATTACCAAAACTAAACAATCTGTTAAGATGATGTCTTAATGCAATAAGTCTCCAGTGCCATACGGGGTTTTCTTCATTTTTTTTTTTTTTTTTTTACTTCTCAAACATTCTTAGTAGAAAAAAAGATATGTTCTATTTACCAATGATAATCAAATCATAAGACATTTGCCCCCAAATGTTCCCTTGGTTATTTCCAAGGACTGTTAATATCATTTAAATCCTACAAGAAAGAAAGAAAGAAAACTATTACAAAGTTTGGTTAATGCATCACACATGTCTCTTGATGTATATGCACCATAGGAGGAGCTTAGCAAAGAGATGAATATTGAGAGGATTAATATATGGACATTAGGTGTTTCAGAAAATACATAAAGAATTGTAGAATTAGAAGGGACTCAAAAAAATCGCCTAGCGCAGGGCTGGCAAATGTATTCTGTAAATGGGCAGATAGTAGATAATTTGGGCTTTGTGGGCCCAGTGGTCTCTGAAACAACTACTCAACTCTGCCTTGTAGCCACAGACAAGAATAAACTAATGGGTGTGGTTGTGTTTCAAGAAAATTTTATTTACCAAAGCAAGTAGCAGACTGAATTTGGCCCACCGGCAGTATTTTGATGACTCTTTGTGGAGCCCAGCTTCCGTATTTTAAAGATCAGACACCTTAAGCCTCACGGGGGAAAGTAAGTTGCTCAAGGTTTGGAGCAGGAGTTGAATTCAGTTCTCCCAGTTTGCAGGGAAGCGCTCACAATCGGCTGGATTAATTGTAACAACACGTGGATGGTTGGCCGGGTCCAAACAGAAGGTCCGCCTCTGCCTAAAAGCACATCTGAACTGCTTCATGCCTTTGATGTCCCCAGAATTGTGCTGTGTAGATGACTCCTTGAGTCTCCAGAGAATAAGTTGCTTTTCAGAGACCTGGGCAGAATCACAAAGAATATTTTTTGGGAAAGGAGCACAAACATTCTGACAGTTAACCAAGCATGAAAATGCTTGACCGAAAAGCCACACATGGCTTGCTTCATTAAAGGCCATTTCAGTCCTGGAAAACTGCATTTCTATTGAATATTTATAACAGCTATGATAGAATAAGAAGAATTTAAAGTGCAAAAAACCCTGTGTGTTGTGATTCCAAATTAAATCTTATTTCCATGGTTGACAGAGTTTTGTATTCCGCAGGTTTGCCTGGTACAAGCAACCACCTTATTACAATGCCACTTTCCAGCACCAAATAATTAGACTTTCTAGATTAACACTTGAGTCACCAACATTTGTTTTCCAGTGGGGTTTCCCCCTTTCACACAAGTCATTCTTTCACTTGCAGGAGATCCTACATGGAGAAGTGGGTCTGGGTCTTTCTCTGTGGAAATCTGTGTGGAAAGGCTTTGTAATCATTGCTCTGAAACTGACAGTCCAGAAAGACATGATTGATGAGAGGGAATTGGATGTTGGAGTCAAAATGGACCGTCATTAACTAACTGAACCGAGTAAATGAAATGGAGTTTCCAAGGGGCAGAGGGGCACATTCTTCTTGAAGACATGGGCCCAATGTTCAGGATGCGTTTCACCGAAGGGGGTGGGGGGAGTGGAGGGAGACATTACTTAATGGCTCCCAGCTTGCAAAGGTGAAATAAACCACACTACACGGATATATGTTTTTTCTCCAGCAGTTCTGTGTGGATGTGGATTTGCACCTCTCTCCCTGAACAGATGAGGATGCACCGTCTCATGTATCACACGTTTTCTGCTCCAGAAATCACGAAAAAAAGTTTCCATTCTAATAAATCCAAATAAAATTCTGCTACTGTAACTGTTTTCTGGTTTGGGCATTTTAAATCAGGTTAGAAGTAAATTAAGCTGTATTATGGGTTCCTTTAGTTTATATAGCAAACAGAATTGCATATATGAACAAGATAAAATTATGCATTTACGCAACATCATATTTTCATATATGGGTCTCTTTTTTGATCAAAATAACAGTAGATTTTTCATAAATTTTATTTGTTTTACACTACTTCATCTTAGAACTTAGCTTATACATAACATAAAGTACAGCTTTAAAATATAATTAAAAAACCATACATTACTGAAATATTAGAGCATACAGATTTTTTTTTAAAGTTTTAAATAAAAGTTCTACTTGTCCCTCTCCCCATAAAAAAATCTACCAGATTGCTTTAGGTCAAGGATAACAAAAGCATGAATGATTCAGATGAACACCTTTTGAACTTTCCTGAGGAAGACTTGAGTGGTGGGATAACTTAAAGTCTTAACCAGAATGCATGCAGGTGGCCATTTCTTGGCTTGAAACATCTTGAAACAGTTTCCGCGCCTAGCAAGGAGGCTCTTGTGTCAGAGTGTGGGTTGCTCAAGGGGGAGGGAAAGAGAGTATGCAAATGAGTGCATATGTATTAGCTCAAGAGCAAGACCAGTCACCTGAAAGTTTAGCAGTGCAGAAGCTCATTACCCTCCTCTCAGAAGCTGGCCAGAGTGTATAAAGTGAATAAAAATGCATTTTCCATTATGTTTTATTCACTATAGAAATTTCTGGTTTTTGTAATAAACTATTAGGGAATACTGGACAGCATGTTATGCAAGAATAACAAAGACAAACAATTAGCAAATTATTGAATTGGAGTGGATCCATGGTGGTGGATGTTTAATTGTAAGACTAAACAAATGCCTGTGTATTGTTAATGGGTGGAAATCTTGGCTTAGCTATCTGACTTATTCCTGCTTATAAAACAGAACTCAAAGCAAGTGTATAAGACTTTGTATTTTTATATTAGCCTTATTCCTTGCTCCATGTTACATTCTTACTTTTGTTTTTCTCCTAATTTATGTTATCTTGAAGTACTTTATGCATCCTTAGAAGCTACTTTAAGTCCTTTGCAGAACTAGAAATAATTACACATATAGTTTGAATTTTATACAGTTATGGAAATTTGAAGATGATATCATTCCCTGATAGGCACAAATTACTATAAGAAAAGCTGAAGTCATTAGCCCAAATAAAGGATTAAAGTTAACAATGGAAGTGAACCTAGAGTATAATTAATGAATTCTCTAATTGCTCTTCCTGTGTTAGTTCATTAAGCCTGACTATCGAGTGGATATTCGGGCATCTGTCTCCAACATCTGTCATCGCATTGATTCCCTGGGTTGACTTCACTGAAGTCTGGGAGGAAGGACATGCCTTTCCTTCTTTCCTCTTCTTTGCATTTTCCTCCCAAAGCTGAACATGCAGCAAAAACCAAAACCATTCTCTAATATGATAGTATGACAATGGACAGAACCACTGTGAGAGAGGTTTAGCTCACCCAAGATTCACAGGGAATGGTTGGAGATTATGCTCATTTCACCTTTGCTGATGTCAGTTGTGTATGGTTGACAGCATGGCAACTCCTGGCCACGTGGCATCTTTCGGCTCAGAGCTTTACTGGTGATGAGACAGTAGATGGGCAGACAACTGCCCAGGTAGGTGCCGTTCTCTACACTCATTGGCTGGGAGCGAGTTCACAGGCAGTGTGTGGCTGCACCACAGGACCCCTCCCGGCAGGAAGCTGCTCAAGTCTCACTGTGCTCAAAGACTAACAGCAGAGAGAAGAAAGGAGCTGATCTTTTCCTTGTTTCGTGATGACCTTTATTGAACCAGTGTTCTGGATAATACACTCACTAAAAATTGGAGAAGCAGAAAAATCTAGAAGAAGACAGAGGCACGGAAAGAAGCAAAAGGTGAGTCTCTATCATTTAATCAGCTTGTTAAGTTCCGGGACTTTACATTAAAAATGAATGGTTGCTTAGGCTATTGTTAAAAGGAAACAATAATGCTTTAGCTGCAGAGTAGTTGCTGGGCAAAAGCAATCCCAGGATAAGTTCAAAGCTGGAAATTGTGTTCGTTGGGGACAGCATGCTGGGTTAAAACACTTTCCCTGCAGATATGGGTGGGGGTTTGGATATCCAATTGAAATGAGTCCAGGATATATATCATAAAGCTCAATGCAACTTTAAAAATAGATTGGCTTCAGCTTGTACTTGCAGATGGTCATGTGTATAAATATCTGCTCATGGCCATTACTATTGTTAATGTATAATATTTGGGACATTTCAGAGTTCCAGTGCATGGTTCTATTAGGAAATGCTCTCCTGTAGAAAAGATATGACATGCTACTGTTTTCTTCTTTTGCAGGAAAAAAAAGTCCAGCAAATCAATGACATCATTACAGCCAGAAATTATCTATGGGGCTCCATTTCTCCAGGCTATATTTCAAATTGGCGTGGGGATGGGATTATATGGAAGTTGGGGTGCGGGGGATGGAAAATCAGAAGGTTTAGTTTCTATCCAGGTTCTGCCACCAAATAGCCCAGTGACTTCAGACCTCAGCAGGTCTCGTCCCTGCTCCATCTTTGTCTGTAGAAGAAAGGGTGAACTCATTGATTTCTGAAGCTTCCTTCCAGGTCTGACTTGTTTGGACATTGTGTCCTTTTTCTGTCTGGAGAAACAAGGCTTATTCCCTGTGGGTGGTGGTCTTAGAAAATCACTCTCAATGAGTAAACTGCCCTCTTCTTCCTCCTTTTAATTTACGTTGATAGTGTCTTACATTTTAAAATCACTTAGATAAAAAGATATACCAAGAGCCATCTGATCCATCAATCAATCCAGAAGACCCCAGTTTATCATCTGATAAGTAAATGCCTTCATTGATTCATTGGTTTATTCATTGATTAATTCATTCACTCAACAAATATTTACTGAGTACTCATGATGGGCCTGTCACTGCAAAGAGGACAAAGCAAAGGACAGGACAGAGTAGTCCCTGCCCTCCTGGAGCTTACAATTGGATGGAGGACACAGATTTTAAAAAATAAGCAATTATGACAGTGTGAAAGGAATAACGATGATAAGGAGGTCTTGAAAGCTGTGGGAATATTTAGCAGGGGAGGCCCAGTCCAATCTAAGGGCCAGGGATGGTGCTCCATGGCAAGCTGACGTTTAAGGAGAGCCTTGTTGAAGCACAGTTAGTGAGCTGAAGCGATAGAGAGAGAGAAGAGAGTGAAAGTCATTTATCCACGCTCTGTAAACCACCTGAGAGATGGAGGCATCTGCCACAGGTAACAGGATCTTAGAGGGCAGCTCAGAAGGGGAGAAGGGGAGCCTTTGAAACAGAAAAAGATGCAAAGTCTGATTCTGCCCTTTCGAGGGCTTGATGGATTCAAACAAGATATGTCATACAGGTTCTTACTTGCAAGCAATAGCCCTTCTCTCTAGAGGATATGTGCACAAAAAGTATTTAGAAGGATATTGGGCAGGGCCTTTTTCATACAGTCAAGATGAAATAAGATGGACAGAATTCACTCTCCTCTAACAATGAAAAATCCAACCAAATATATTAAACAACAGCTTTCGAGACTGGATACAAGACAATGAAGAAGAATAGTGATCTCTGAGAGACAGTTTATTAATCAGGCGAGCCCTGCGATTG
>RJWJ010038812.1:0-14783 GCA_004363605.1 Indri indri
GTTTAAAGTGGTCTTTAGCTCTCGGTGGCTCCTATTTAGGAAAAATATGGTATAAGCAGCAGCATTGTTTATACACTCAGAAGCCTGATTTTATTTCCAAAAGGATTAATTAAGCAACATGTAAAGTATTTATTTATAGAGAGCATCTCTTGAGGAAGCTTTTCATTAGTTTACACTGCCAGATTTAGTGTTTTTTGTTTAATTTAGCCCCCATTCAGCCTTGTTTTATCATCTGGAGAAGGCCACTGACACCAAGAACTAGAGTAGAAGCACATCACAAACAGGAAAAATACATGCATGGACAGAATTGTTCTTCAGAGTCCTAGAAATGATGAAGAACCAGCTGGAACAGCATGGAGGTTCTTGCAAGAGGGCAACAGAGAAGGGACTTACCTAAAAGTATTGTTGGTAGCCACGTACTTTCAAGGCCCACCTTTAGTGGGACAAGCGGCATCTGTACTGACCGTGTGGAAGATCCTCTGAGCAGTCTAATGTTAAGAACATGGCCCGTTGGGGTGGCCATGCTGGGCCCTTGTCCCCGCTGCTTAGGAGCATTGTGAACTCTGCTTCCATTTCCTCATCTGTAAAATGAGGATGTAAGTGTTGTGAGTATTAAATGAGTTAGTGCATGTCAAGCGCTAGAATAGTGTCATGCATTGTAATATTTAAATAGCTATTACCTGTTGCCCAACAGAGTCATTGGAACACAGAAATAATAGTCTGTTGCAGAGGCGTTTTGAATAGGAGTAGAAGCGGTTTCCTTTAGATTCTCACATTATTTATATGTGAATATTTAAGATGGCTTTGGGTCATGTGACTGTATAATCAGATTTAATATCAAAGAAGTAGACTCTTGTTTAGCTATTTTAGACTTAAGATATCTCAAGAAGAAGTGGGTCAAGCTTTCAGAGTTTGAGATTACCATCTTCTGCTATGATCCATGTTTACTTTCTGAAGTCACAGTTCTCATGTGGACCCAAGCTGGGTCTTTTCCCTTAGAACTAGACCCTGAGGATTTTACAGGCAAGGTCTTCAGCATCCTCCAGCTCTGCTTTTAGCTCAATCATATTCTATTTTCTCTTCCTGCAATTCTCTGATCTTACCACCACAGTCTCTGAATATGTGAGTTCTAGCCTAGTTCTCTAAGGCTTAGTTCTTATACCATTTAATCATTCACACAGAATGCCTGCTGTGTGTTCCATACTGTTTCAGTGACATGAGGATTACAGCAAAAAATAGGCAGTGCCTGCTCTTTAAGGAGTTTACATTCTAGGGGGGAGAGATAATAATTAAGTAGCATGTATTGGGGGTGGGGTGGGTAAACAGGGGAGGGAGATAGAGCCAGGGTGGAGGTGTAGAATTAGCTGGTTTTAGTAGGATGGTCAGGGAATAGGTGACATTTGCCCAGAGACTGGAAAAAGGTGAGAGGGGAAAGCTGCGTGGCTATGGGGAAAAAACAGGGCAGGTGAGAGCAGAGTTCCTGTGTAGAAATATGGTTGGCCTGTTCCAGGAGCAAGGAGGCAGTGGGGCTAGAGCAGAGGATGGTAGGGGAGGAGGTCAGAGAGGTCATAGGGTGGGGGCAGGGCCTCTGAGACTAGCTTCCCAAGGAATGAGATGGAAGCACTTTGGGCTTGGAGATCATGAATCCAATTTACTGTTTAAAAAGATCACTAACTTTCCTGTAGACAACTCCATTTTCAGGTCCCCTTGAGAGGAACTAAGAAACCAGCTTCATAAACCATTGTAGGAAAACTATCTGTTAGTATCTAACCCTATCTCATACGTGTTTCATAACTTCCTTTTTATTTTTTTTTAATTTTGTATTTTTTTGAGAGAGAGTCTCACTCTGTCACTGGGGCCAGAGTACAGTGACATCAGCCTATCTCACAGCAACCTCCAACTTCTGGGCTCAAGTGATCCTCCTGCCTCAGCCTCCCAAGTAGCTGAGACTACAGGCGGGCACCACCACTCCCAGCTAGTTTTTTTCTATATTTAGTAGAGACAGGGTCTCGCTCTTGCTCAGGCTGGTCTCGAACTCCTGGCCTCGAGTGATCCTTCCTCCTCAGCCTCCCAGAGTGCTAGGAATACAGGCATGAGCCACCACGCCTGGTCCATAATTTCTTTTTTAAACACTTGGTTTTAAAGTCATTTGGAGCAGTTTGGCCTTGTTCTATTCATCTCTGACTCTGAGAAGGAGACAGGCCCAGGCAAAAGGAAAAATAAAGTCGATTAATTGTTTAAGAGGATGATTCATTAGCAAAGGTAATACAAAGTAGTGGCCCAATCAGATAACTTTGGGAAGAGTCTGGATCATAGGCTTAATGAATCCTTATTTTCCTCTCTAGTTTTTGCTACACTCCAAAGGGATTGCTTCCATTTCTTCTTTCACAGTAATGGCCAGTAATAACTCTGTTAATACTAGATTAGCAAATAAAAAAACCACATGGGGCTTAAAGGTATGGGAACTTCTTGCAGATCTCCAGGAAGACTCTAGAAGAATAGTCACTGCTACTCCCTGGCTTATGTCCAGCCCTTTGTACCTGGTCACTGAGGGTGGGTAGTTGAAAGGGGTGCCTGGGACACAACTGTGCGCAAAGACGAGGTGACTCCAAAGTTTGTGTGGGTGACTGCAGCAAAGGGATCCATGTGGTGATAAGGGTTCAGTGTCCTGGGGTCACACCGGTCGTTACAGGTCATTGATGACCACAGCAAACCTGCAGTAATATGCATGTGGACATAAGGAACTGGCTTCTGTCCTCAGGCCAGCTGTTTCTTGGTGTTGGGGTGGGGATGGGCAGCCTGTGGAGTGACAGCCTCATCATTGTTTGAGACCCTCAGCTCAGTGATCAGTCTAATACATGAAAGCAAAGAAATGAAATTGGTTTTTCTCACCCCTACCCTACCATAACTGGAAGACTCATTAAAGACACAGCCCCATATTTTAACCTAGTTGAATTTTGGGGGCTCATTTGGCTAATAATGAAATTTTCACAATATTGGATTTGTATATACCCAGAGTGTTTCTCTTCATTCTACCACAGACTCCTGCCTCACTCTTTGGGCCATTTTTCTCTGCATATTTGCATTTTCGGAAATGGACAGGATAAAAAATAAAAAGAGTTAAAATTCAAACCACTCAACTTTATCTGGGTATCTGAATTATCTTATCCCTTCTAGACTATCCCCCTCATCTAGGCTTGATTTTATTTATGCCGAGGTGCACATCTAATGTTTTTCTTTCTTTTCTTCTATTTCTAGGAGGGCTGTTGGCCTGCTGCTGTGCTGCTGAACAGTATGCAGTCCTTTCGGGAGCAAAGCAGTTACCACGGAAACCAGCAGAGCTACCCACAGGAGGTACACAGCTCATCCCGGATAGAAGAGTTCAGCCCTCGTCAGGCCCAGATGTTCCAGAATTTTGGGGGTGCAGGTGGCAGTAGTGGTGGCAGTGGCAGTGGCAGTGGTGGTGGACGACGAGGAGCAGCAGCTGCTGCTGCAGCGATGGCTAGTGAAACCTCTGGCCACCAAGGTTATCAGAGTTTCAGAAAAGAGGCTGGAGATTTTTACTACATGGCAGGCAACAAAGACCCTGTGGCTACAGGAACCCCACAGCCTCCTCAGCGAAGGCCTTCTGGGCCTGTGCAGAGCTATGGACCCCCCCAGGGCAGCAGCTTTGGCAATCAATATGGGAGTGAGGGTCATGTGGGCCAGTTTCAAGCACAGCACTCTGCTCTTGGTGGTGTTTCTCATTATCAGCAGGATTACACAGGGCCTTTCTCTCCAGGGAGTGCTCAGTACCAACAGCAGGCTTCCAGCCAACAGCAGCAGCAGCAAGTACAGCAGTTGAGACAACAGCTTTACCAATCCCATCAGCCTCTGCCACAAGCTACTGGCCAGCCAGCGTCTGGCTCGTCCCATCTCCAGCCAATGCAGCGGCCTTCAACTCTGCCATCCTCTGCCACTGGTTACCAGTTAAGAGTGGGTCAGTTTGGCCAACACTACCAGTCTTCTGCGTCCTCCTCCTCCTCCTCCTCCTTTCCTTCACCGCAACGTTTTAGCCAGTCTGGACAGAGCTATGATGGCAGTTACAGTGTGAATACTGGATCCCAGTATGAAGGACATAATGTGGGTTCTAATGCACAGGCTTATGGCACACAATCAAATTATAGCTATCAGCCTCAATCTATGAAGAATTTTGAACAGGCAAAGATTCCACAAGGGACCCAGCAGGGGCAGCAGCAGCAGCAGCAGCAACAACAACAGCAGCAGCAGCAGCAGCAGCAACAGCAGCAACAACAACAACAACAACAACAACAACAACAACAACAACAACATCCCTCTCAGCATGTGATGCAGTATACCAATGCAGCCACCAAGCTGCCCCTGCAAAGCCAGGTAGGGCAGTACAGCCAGCCTGAAGTTCCTGTGAGGTCCCCTATGCAGTTTCACCAGAACTTCAGCCCTATTTCTAACCCTTCTCCAGCTGCCTCTGTGGTACAGTCTCCAAGCTGTAGCTCTACCCCATCTCCTCTAATGCAGAGTGGGGAGAATCTCCAGTGTGGGCAAGGCAGTGTGCCCATGGGTTCCAGAAACAGAATTTTGCAGTTAATGCCTCAGCTCAGTCCAACTCCATCAATGCTGCCCAGTCCTAATTCTCATGCTGCGGGCTTCAAAGGGTTTGGACTAGAAGGGGTGCCAGAAAAGCGATTGACAGATCCTGGTTTGAGTAGTTTGAGTGCCCTGAGTACTCAAGTGGCCAATCTTCCTAATACTGTCCAGCACATGTTACTTTCCGATGCCCTGACACCTCAGAAGAAGACCTCCAAGAGGCCCTCATCTTCTAAGAAAGCAGATAGCTGCACAAACTCTGAAGGTTCCTCGCAGCCTGAAGAACAACTGAAGTCCCCTATGGCAGAGTCGCTGGATGGAGGCTGCTCCAGCAGTTCGGAAGACCAAGGCGAGAGAGTGCGGCAGTTGAGTGGCCAGAGCACTAGCTCTGACACCACTTACAAGGGTGGAGCCTCAGAGAAAGCTGGCTCCTCACCAGCACCAGGTGCTCAGAATGAACCGCCCAGGCTCAGTGCCAGTCCCGCAGCAAGAGAAGAGGCTACCTCGCCAGGTGCTAAGGACACACCATCATCATCCGAGGGGACCGCAAAAGTCAATGAGAAAACAGTTGGGGTGATTGTCTCCCGGGAAGCCATGACAAGTCGGGTAGAAAAGCCTGGTGGACAAGATAAAGGCTCCCAAGAGGATGATCCTGCAGCCACTCAAAGGCCACCTAGCGACAGTGGGGCAAAGGAAACCAGCCACGCCTCACTTCCACATCCAGAGCCTCCAGGAGGAGGGAGCAAAGGAAACAAGAATGGCGATAACAACTCCAACCATAATGGAGAGGGAAATGGCCAGAGTGGCCACTCCACAGTGGGCCCTGGTTTTACAGGAAGAACTGAGCCTAGCAAATCTCCTGGAAGCCTACGCTATAGTTACAAAGACAGTTTTGGGTCAGCTGTGCCACGAAATGTCAGTGGCTTTCCTCAGTATCCTCCAGGGCAAGAAAAGGGGGATTTCACTGGCCATGGAGAACGAAAGGGTAGAAATGAGAAGTTCCCGAGCCTCCTTCAGGAAGTGCTTCAGGGCTACCACCACCATCCTGACCGGAGATATTCTAGGAGTGCTCAGGAACATCAGGGGATGGCTAGTGGCCTAGAAGGAACTGCAAGGCCCAATGTCTTAGTGAGTCAAACCAATGAATTAGCTAGCAGGGGCCTTCTGAACAAAAGCATTGGGTCTCTATTAGAAAACCCACATTGGGGCCCCTGGGAAAGGAAATCAAGCAGTACGGCTCCTGAAATGAAACAGATCAATTTGGCTGACTATCCAATTCCCAGAAAGTTTGAAATAGAGCCTCAGTCATCAGCCCATGAGCCTGGGGGTTCCCTCTCTGAACGAAGATCAGTGATCTGTGATATTTCTCCATTAAGACAGATTGTCAGGGACCCGGGGGCTCACTCACTGGGACACATAGGTGCCGACACCAGAATTGGGAGGAATGAGCGTCTCAATCCAAGTTTAAGTCAATCAGTCATTCTTCCAGGTGGTTTGGTGTCCATGGAAACAAAGCTGAAATCCCAGAGTGGGCAGATAAAAGAAGAAGACTTTGAACAATCCAAATCCCAAGCTAGTTTCAACAACAAGAAATCTGGAGACCACTGCCATCCTGCTAGCATCAAGCATGAGTCTTACCGTGGCAATGCCAGCCCTGGAGCAGCAGCCCATGATTCCCTTTCAGACTATGGCCCACAAGACAGCAGACCCACACCAATGCGGCGGGTCGCTGGCAGAGTTGGTGGTCGGGAAGGCATGAGGGGTCGGTCCCCTTCTCAGTATCATGACTTTGCAGAAAAATTGAAGATGTCTCCTGGGAGGAGCAGAGGCCTCGGGGGAGACCCTCATCACATGAATCCACACATGACCTTTTCAGAGAGGGCCAACAGGAGTTCCTTACATGCTCCCTTTTCTCCCAGCTCAGAAAGCCTGGCCTCTGCCTATCACACGAACACTCGGGCTCATGCTTATGGGGATCCTAATGTAGGTTTGAATTCTCAGCTCCATTATAAGAGACAGATGTACCAACAGCAGCAAGAAGAATATAAGGAGTGGAGCAGCACTTCTGCTCAGGGAGTAATTGCTGCAGCACAGCACAGGCAGGAGGGGCCACGGAAGAGCCCACGGCAGCAGCAGTTTCTTGACAGAGTACGGAGCCCTCTTAAAAATGACAAAGATGGTATGATGTACGGCCCACCAGTAGGGACTTACCATGACCCCAGTGCTCAGGAGGCTGGGCGCTGCCTCATGTCCAGTGATGGTCTGCCTAACAAAGGCATGGAATTAAAGCATGGCTCCCAGAAATTACAAGAATCTTGTTGGGATCTTTCTCGCCAAACTTCTCCAGCCAAAAGCAGTGGTCCTCCAGGAATGTCCAGTCAAAAAAGGTATGGGCCACCCCATGAGACTGATGGACATGGACTAGCTGAGTCTACACAGTCATCCAAACCCAGTAATGTTATGCTAAGGCTTCCAGGTCAAGAGGATCATTCCTCTCAAAACCCCTTAATCATGAGGAGGCGTGTCCGTTCTTTTATCTCTCCCATTCCCAGTAAGAGACAGTCACAAGATGTAAAGAACAGCAACACTGAAGATAGGGGGCGCCTCCTTCACCCATCAAAAGAAGTCACTGATAAATCATTCAATTCCTATGCCCATCTTTCTCACAATCAGGACATCAAGTCTGTCCCTAAGAGAGATTCCTCCAAGGACCTTCCAAGTCCAGATAATAGAAACTGCCCTGCTGTTACCCTCACAAGCCCTGCTAAAACCAAAATACTGCCCCCACGGAAAGGACGGGGATTGAAATTGGAAGCTATAGTTCAGAAGATCACGTCCCCAAATATTAGGAGGAGTGCGTCCTCGAACAGTGCAGAGGCTGGGGTAGACACGGTTACGCTTGATGACATCTTGTCTTTGAAAAGTGGTCCTCCGGAAAGTGGGAGCCTTGCTGTTCAGGATGCCGACATGGAGAAGAGAAAAGGTGAGGTAGTATCTGACCTAGTAGGTACAACAAACCAGGAGTTGAATGTTGAGAAACCTCTTCCTAGGTCTTCAGAAGAGTGGCGTAGTGGTGGGGACGACAAAGTGAAGACAGAGACACATCCAGAAACAGTTACAACCGGAAAGGAGCCCCTTGGTGTCATGACATCTGCAACCTCACAAAAGCCTGGTAGTAACCAAGGGAGACCAGATGGTTCCCTGGGTGGAACAGCACCTTTAATCTTTCCTGACTCAAAGAATGTACCTCCAGTGGGCATATTGGCCCCTGAGGCAAATCCCAAGGCTGAAGAGAAAGAGAACGATACAGTTACAATTTCGCCCAAACAAGAGGGTTTCCCCCCAAAAGGATATTTCCCATCAGGAAAGAAGAAGGGTAGACCCATTGGTAGTGTGAATAAGCAAAAGAAACAACAGCAGCCACCGCCTCCGCCCCCTCAGCCCCCTCAGATACCAGAAGGTTCTGCAGATGGAGAGCCAAAGCCAAAAAAACAGAGGCAAAGGAGGGAGAGAAGGAAGCCTGGGGCCCAGCCAAGGAAGCGAAAAACCAAACAAGCAGTTCCCATTGTAGAACCCCAAGAACCCGAGATCAAACTCAAGTATGCCACCCAGCCACTGGATAAAACTGATGCCAAGAACAAGTCTTTTTTCCCTTATATCCATGTAGTAAACAAGTGTGAACTTGGAGCCGTTTGTACAATCATCAATGCTGAAGAAGAAGAACAGACCAAATTAGTGAGGGGTCGGAAGGGTCAGAGGTCACTGACCCCTCCACCCAGCAGCACTGAAAGCAAGGCACTCCCAGCTTCATCCTTCATGCTGCAGGGACCTGTTGTGACAGAGTCTTCTGTTATGGGGCACCTGGTTTGCTGTCTGTGTGGCAAGTGGGCCAGTTACCGGAACATGGGTGACCTCTTTGGACCCTTTTATCCCCAGGATTATGCAGCCACTCTCCCGAAGAATCCGCCTCCTAAGAGAGCCTCAGAAATGCAGAGCAAAGTGAAGGTACGGCACAAAAGTGCTTCTAATGGCTCCAAGACGGACACTGAGGAGGAAGAGGAGCAGCAGCAGAAGGAGCAGAGGAGCCTGGCCGCACACCCCAGGTTTAAGCGGCGCCACCGCTCTGAAGACTGTGGTGGAGGCCCTCGGTCCCTGTCCAGGGGGCTCCCTTGTAAAAAAGCAGCCACCGAGGGCAGCAGCGAAAAGACTGCTTTGGACTCAAAGCCCTCCATGCCAACCACTTCAGAAGGTGGCCCCGAGCTGGAGTTACAAATCCCTGAACTACCTCTTGACAGCAATGAATTTTGGGTCCATGAGGGATGTATTCTCTGGGCCAATGGAATCTACCTGGTTTGTGGCAGGCTCTATGGCCTGCAGGAAGCGCTGGAAATAGCCAGAGAGATGGTGAGTAGGAGAAATCTCTTACCAGTTGGGATTTTTATTACTTCATTTTGGTGTCATTTCTTCTGTCTTTTTATTCTTATGTATCATATGATTATTCCTCCAAATTAAAAGTCTCTAGTCCCAAAAGATGGACAGAAAATGAAGTAGGTAATTTGGAAGATTTGTTTAACTGTTAACTTTCATCCAGTAGTACATGTCCATAGATTACGAAGTCATACCCATCTGTAAAGCTTTTTAAGAAAACAAAGGTCCCTGCCCTACCTCTTCTCCAGCCTGATTCTGTTTCCAAGAGGCATTCACTGTCAACAGGCAAAAGTTGCTTCCCCTGCCAGTTTCTTCTGTTTTTTAAGCTTTTACTGCTATTTAAATTATTTATTGACCTTTTTATCATGTTTCATTTTTTGAAATCTGTACTACTCATGAAGTATACTGTAATTAATATTTCCTTTCTTTTAAAACATTTTGTTTCTCTAGGATCACTAATTCATGTTTTCACATTGCTTTTTAGTTTCTTGGGCCACATCTTTCTGATCCACACTTTCCGGTTGGGTTATTTATTCCTCAAGTCTGTTTGATAGCTCTCATCCCTTGGGTAGCTGGTGGTCCTCATCATTTTCTTCTCTCCTCTGTTGAATGTGTCCTGAATCCTGTGTCTCCCTTTTCTTAAAGTGGGCCTTCATTTAGGAGAGCTTATCATCCCTTAGTGGTTTCATGAGAAAGAATGCATTGGGGGGTAAAAGTGTTGAGATCTTGTATATCCGAACATGTCTTTATCCCACCCTCATGCTTCACTGGGAGTCAGCTGGGTATGGAATTCTAGATTTCAAATAATTTTCTTACACTGTCTTTTTTTTTTTTTGGAGACAGAATCTGGCTCTGTTGCCCTGGCTAGAGTGCCGTGGTGTCAGCCTAGCTCACAGCAACCTCAAACTCCTGGGCTCATGCGATCCTTCTGCCTCAGCTTCCCGAGTAGCTGGGACTACAGGCATGCACCACCATGCCTGGCTAATTTTTTCTATATGTATATATTTTTAGTTGTCCAGATAATTTCTTTCTATTTTTAGTAGAGACGGGGTCTCACTCTTGCTCAGGCTGGTCTTGAACTCCTGACTTTGAGTGATCCATGAGCCTCGGCCTCCCAGAGTGTTAGGATTACAGGCGTGAGCCACCGTGCCCTGCCTCTCACACTGTCTTGAAGTCATTGCTCCTGACTTGTCCTCTAGCTTCCAGTGTTGTGTTTGACAAGACTGGAGCCGTTCTGATTTTTCAGTCCTTTGTTTCCTGTTTTTCTCCTCTGGAAAGTTTGAGGATCTTCTTCTTGTTTTCCCTCGGGTCTGAGATATCAAAATGGTAGGTCTTGAGAAGGTCCCTTTTCATTCATTGTGCTAGCTACTCTGTGAGATCTTGCCATCTGTAAACTCACATCTTTCAGTTTAGGAAATTTGTCATGGTTTAGTTCTTTGATAATTTTCTTTCCTCTGTTTTCTCTACTGTTTTGTAATTCCTGTTAATAAGGTATTATACCTTCTGGATTGATCCTCTGGCTTTTTATCTTTTTTCTTCTGTATTCTGTGTCTGTGTCTTTTTGTTATAATTTCTCCATGCTTTCTTCAACTTTATCACCTAACCTTTTATTTACTTTTTTCCCCTCATATTTTGAAAAGCTTTTTTTTCTCTGAATGTACTGATTTTTTAAAAATAACTAGAGCCTGGTTTACGGCTGTGATAGTTTCTCTTTTTGAACACACTATAATGCATTTTTTTGTAATTTAAAATCCTCTTGTCTATTTTCTATTTCTTCTTTCTTGTTAGAGATTCTTCAAATGCCTGGTTATCCTTGTTCATCCACTTATATTTTTAGGAGAGAGATGCTAAAAACGAAAAAAATGATTTGAAGCTCTGTGTTACAGTATGGGTAAGGCTTGTTGGCCTGTGGTCCTTTTTGTAGAATGATATGGTGGCCAGTTAGCATCTATAGGTCTTTTCTCTGAGTGCAGTTTTCCCAGAAAAAAATCTCAAGATTTTCTAACTAGAGGTAAAAGCTTGGCTGCCAGCATCCTCAAAGCCAAGTGCAGAAGGGGATGGTAGGGTTGTCGGGTGGGGGCATGGTCTTATAATTCAGTGTGTAGACTTTGACGTCCTCCTGTCTGTTTTGAGTGTACCCCATGCCCCTCTGATGGGGACAGTTACTTGATTAAATTCAGTGTGCTTAGCGATCTTAACTCCTCTTTCAGACTTGGAGCTGGTGCTCCATTTTCCAGCCCCATCTTGCACTCCCCCTTCCTGAGGCACTGGTGCCTTCCCAGGCTCTATGCCATAAGGTGATTGGCTTTCTGGTGGCTGCTCCACCGTGCTCATCACTCTCTGCTTGCTCTGTGCACTGAATCACTCTTAACCTTCATCCATTCTGTTCCCACCTTCCAGAATTTGAATACCTCTAGTCTGTTGTTTGTCTCTTCTCTCATTCTTCATGTTCTCATGAGTTTGTCTTGCAAGTTTATCCTTTTTTTTGTGGGAAGGGACCAGATGTATAAATCAGTAGTTTACCATATTTAATCAGATGAGAATTTTTGTATTAATTTATATTGAAAAATACATAAATGACTTTCAGTCATAGTTAATAAGGATTTTGTCAGTTAGGATCATGGTATTCTTGGACACTTCATATTAGACTCTCCCTCACACACCTCGCCCCAAAACACTGTATTTATCATTGCATTATTCCTAAAATTTGTAACAGTCTGGCAAAAAAAGAAGAACTCATGGACTATAGTAAAAAATACAGGGCTGGGCACAATGGCTTGCGCCTGTAATCTAGCACTCTGTGAGGCCGAGGTGGGAGGATCGCTTGACGTCAGGAGTTTAAGACCAGCTGAGCAAGAGCGGGACCACATCTCTACAAAAAATAGAAAAATTTGCTGGGCATGGTGGCACATGCCTGTAGTCCTAGCTACTTGGGAGGCTGGGGCAGGAGGGTCACTTGAACCCAGGAGTTTGAGGTTGTAGTGAGCTGTGATGACGCCACTGCACTCTAGCTGGGCAACAGAGCAAGACTCTGTCTGAAGAAAAAAAAATACATATATATTTAATGTGAAATATATATATTTTAAATTAGAACATTCTGATGCTGTCACACAAGGAATTTGCCCTTCCCTTTTAGACTGCCCCCCCAGATGGTCTTTTATTTCTTCCTGTTTCCATATTAACATCACTCTGAAACCTCAAGTTTGAAATAGACGATTTACTTTCCCTAAGAAATTTAGACACAATGATTTTTTTTATTTTATTTTATTTATTTTTTTTGAGAGAAGGTCTCACTCTGTTACATGGCGTGATAGTGATCATAGCTCACTGTAACCTCAAACGCCTGGGCTCATGCAGTCCTCCTATCTCAGCCTCCCAGTAGCTGGGACTACAGGCATGCACTGCTGTGCCCGGCTAATTTTTCTATTTTTAGTAGAGTTGGGGGTCTCGCTCTTGCTCAGGCTGGTCTCGAACTCCTGAACTCAAGTGATCCTCCCACCTCGGCCTCCCAGAGTGCTAAGATTACAGGCAGATTACAGGTGTGAGCCACTGTGCCTGGCCAACAATGACATCTTAAAATGCAAAAGTCCTAGAGGGATATAACATTGAAGAACCTAGGTGGTGTGTGCCTATAGTCCTAGCTACTCAGGAGACTGACACAAGAGGATCACTTGAGCCCAGGAGTTTGAGGTTATAGTGAGCTATGATCACGCCACTGCACTCCAGCCTGGGCAACACAGTGAGACTCTGTCTTTAAAAAAAAAAAACAACAACAACAAACAGAAGACCCTAAAGAACAAAATTCTCTAAATAGTCTAATTTAAGCACTTATTACAATCCATTAATCATCGTCTTGACCAAATTGACTGCCTGCTTCCCGGCTTATTTGGTGGGTTTTTTTGTTTTGCTTATTTGTGTATGTGTGACCATCTGCCAGTGTTTTCTTTATTTCAGCATTTAATTTTTTATGTGTAAATTTTTGGACATTCTATAGCAATAATTGGTAACCAGTAATTAGGGTAAATCCTGCCCGGCAAATCCCTAGATCTTGTGTCTCAATCCAAGTCTAGTACAGAGAAAGTAAAAGGCTCCCTATAATGATGCAACCACCCTGAATCACAGCTAGCTCCATCCCCTTGGTGAACAACAGGCCTGCCTTTTAAATTGCCTAATCAGGAATACATGTCTGCAGAAAGTGACTGTTCAATCTACTATTTGTCAGATTTGATCCCAAAATAAAATCTGGAATGTTATAATCGCAACAAATACGCTGAATAAGGTAAATCAGTCTCTTCCTGCCCCCTACAGCTTTCAACGACCGAATGGGTAAAATAACATAGGCCCCTCAGGTAACGAACACTGAAAGGACTTTTTGTTTTTTAAGATACTAGTTGCTGTGCCAGCTGTTTCAAAAGGGCTTTAAATTAATTATATTCTCTAAGGGATAAAAAGATGGAGAGCTTCATTTAAAGCCAAAAGGTATAAAAACAGGAAGTTTGACCCTGCACTGTTTCTGTCTGGCAGAGGCTCTGCCACTGCCTCGTCAGGGACTGTAGATTGCACCGTCTCCTTTACAGGTTTCAGAACATAAGCAGCTGACCAATCTTAAATAAATCTCATATGCAGCTTTAAACTTATTTCCTTATATCGTACGCACTGTGCCAGTACCCTTAAGAATTTTTTTAACTTTTTTTCCCTGTATCCTATTCTATTTTACACCCCTCTTTAAGCTTAGAATACTAGCTTTATATTTTGAATTTACTTTTCCAAAACACTTGTGCATGTGTTTTATTTAAGCCACTCAGTGAGATAAGGAGGAAGAACATATTCCATTACCCTTAGAATAAAAAATGACTTATTGGCTTTAGTGACATATGCTCAGTTCGTATAGCCCAGTGATGTATTGAATTTAAAGATGGTCTCAAAAGTTAGACTTGTGAACTCTTTGAGCTGATGTTTCACTCTGGCTACAAGATCCTTTTGTTTTATTTATCTAGCTTTTATTCTCTTTTTCTTAATGTGCTCAACAAATTAAAATTACACTAACTTGCCTTTTATTTAATTTGATAGATGATGTTTTAATTTGTCAAGGTTACTTTGAGTCTAGTTTTATCTTCCTGGGTTTTAGCAGATGCATTCAATTTTGGTCCAGCTTAATAAGCATGCCTGCAATCCTATCATGTAAGATAAGGCCACATATATTTCATTAGAAATCCATTTTGGCCTACATATTTTATCAGGTGTTTTGACAAGCACAATATTATAACAATAATGTGAAATTCTCGAGAGACACTAGCTCCTTTCCCTTTAAGTGTCACACTACTCAGAAAATTGCAGAAAACAAATATAGAACATTCCTATATTAAAAAATGGCCTTCCGCCAGGCACAGTGGCTCACACCTGCAATCCTAGTGCTTTGGGATGCCCAGTGGGGAGGATTGCTCGAGGCCAGGAGTTCAAGACCAGCCTCAGCAAGAGTGAGACCCCATCTCTACTAAAAATAGAAAAATTAGCTGCGTGTGATGGCATGTGCCTGTAGTCACAGCTCCTTGGGAGGCTGAGGCAGGAGGATATATTGAGCCCATGAGTTTGAAGTTGCAGTGAGCTATGACGACGCTGCTGCAGTCCAGCCCTGGAGACAGAGCAAGACCCTGTCTCAAAAGAAAGGGGGAGGAAAAAAGGCCTTTGATTTCTTTTCTTTTCCGAGTGTGGGACGTATGAATCCACTCATTTCTGCACATTCCCCTTTG
>RJWJ010038813.1:0-14751 GCA_004363605.1 Indri indri
GCTTGGAGGCGAGATTCTGTAGGAGGGGACAGAGAAGAATGCGCTTGTCAAGTTTCGGTGTCTCAGTGCTTCTGAAATAGGTGGAAATTATAGCTCGAGTTCCTTCACCATGGGAACATCTGGAATATAAGTACTTCTGTGCATATTAAGAAGACTATTTATAGTTTTCTACGAATGTTAGGGAAGGCAATTATGTAAAATACTACTGTATTATTAGGTATCTGAAAAATAGCAGGCTTGCAATAACTGTTTGCAAAGCCCTAAAAGCGATTCAGACTTTCACAGATCTGTCTATTCCGAGTTGGTAAGTACTAGTTTATTCTCCCGATGCAGCAACACCAGTAAACTCAAGCTCAAGTCTCTGCTGACACCGATGAAGTGACGTCATCAGGCGTGTCCATGCTGCTGGAGTCGTGTCGGGGCTGGTTACACAGTTCGCACGGAGCCAAGTGGAAATACGAGCCCACTTCTGGGATTATCTAAAAAATTCTCCAGCACATAACCATGACTGTTCTATGGCTAAGTCAAAGGGGCTACAGAGTCATACAAAGACCACAGCCATGAGGAGCTTGCTGTCTCCGTGACATCCTGATAATGAAGACCTTTTCAGGTGCTTAAGACCTATCTGCACCTCTTAAACCCTGGCAGCATTTCAATTGTGTGAGGTTGTCACTTTAGGCTTCAAAGTATACTTTTGCGGTTGTCATAGCCTGTGAGCCTGGGGCAGCAATAGTAAAGTCGCCAATACTTGTGAAAAGCCACCAAGACTTGGCTCTTTAATTGATTCATTGGTTTTGGACAAACTTTTGTTGTAATGTCTTCCAAGAACCGATGGCGGGGGGTGGGAGGAAAGGCAGATGAGTGCTTTGGCATCTGAGATTCAGGCGACCCCGCAGCATTTCACACACAAGGGCTCTGGGCCTGCACCCAGTACCTGGAGACAGGGGCCTTTGGGGGCTGACAGGGGCTTTCCTGCCCATGCCTTGGTCTCATCTGGAAACTTATCAGGGACATGAACGGTAAGTGTAGGATTATTTCATGCTATTAATATAATATTGTACTGAGATCTGTATAATATTGTAGTGAGTGTTTTTTTAAGTAAGTGCATTTTATTCCTGCTAAATTAGATATATATGTATGCGTGTGTATAGAGACACACACACACATAATGTCTTGCTTTTGCATGATTCTGAGAGTTTCATTTTCAGACACTTTGGGAGGTGATCCAGTACGATGGAAAGATCACTGAATGGGGACCCAGCCGTCCTGGGTTCCAGTCTATGCTTTGACCTCACCTGTTGAGATTTTAGCCAATTTCTTGGCTTCTCCAGGGTTTGTTTGCATCTGTAAAATAAATAACCCTGATGCTCGTGGATTCCTGAGATCACGTGTAAGCCTGAGTCATTTGTTGGTGAGATAAACCATACTGTTGGCTGATCTAAGCAACATCCCTACCAGGGAAGTGCTTCAACCCACAGCATGGAGAAAGAAATCAGGAAGGCCAGGAAGCATGGGAACAGAGATGGACACACATCACGGTATTGTTGAAAGAACCGGGAACACATGGCTCAATAAATGACAAACCACCATGAGATGGGATAATACGTAACCATAAAAAGGTATTTTAAGGCATTTAGTTGTTAGGGGAAAAAGTTCATAATATACCATTAAGTAAAAAAAAAAAAAAGGCTATAAATAGTACACATAGCATATTCTCATTTTTGAAAAACACATGGCATGGCATGGGACAGGGTATCTAGGTGTTACTAGTCCAAAAGAATATTTTGGCAAATTTACAAATCAGAGCTTGCTTTACACATAGTTTTGCCACCATTTACTGGAGATTTTTCTGCTGCGTAAACGTCTCCGCTGCAATCAAGCCCAATTTTCTAAAGCGACACAGGACAGCTAACAGCTCTTGCTAACTTTCCACGCTACTGCTGCTTAAGGAAGCAGGACCCAGGCCTATTAAATAAGAATGTGGACCTTGATCTCGTTTGGAATAGGACTGTGCAATGCTGAGTTCTCTTTTCTCACCCCTTACTCTTTGAATTACATAATAAGAAACCACTAGAAAAAAATAATTAAATTCAAAAGTAAAAGAGTAGAGCCATGAGATGAGAAAAAGAGGCACAGGAGAAAGGTTGTTTAAGTCCTGTTCACTTAATAATGAAATAGAAAGGTGTGGGTGTGGAAGGAGGATTACGGAGCTATTAGGGAACTGGTCACCGGAGTGGCGACAAAACCACTGGCTGCCAGTGGAGACGGGGAGCAGCATGGAGCAGAAGGAAACCAGAAACTAGAAAATCCAAGAATGTAGCTTGGAGGTTGCTAATAATGCAGCCTACCCAAGCATGTGATTTAATTTCATCTTGAACCACCCAAATCCTCTCTTGAATATTAAGTTCCACTGAATGGCATTGTTTGCGGAATTCTTGTCTTCCTTCATGAAAGAGGAACAAAATTACAAAGGCTAAAAGTAATTACATTTTCAATAAGCTAAAGCTACCAATTCTTAAATGGGTCTTCTTAATTTCAGTGCACAATTTTAAAAATATTTAACTATTATCTTCCCCAGCTCTTCTTCACTTTAGCAGTTGAGGATGGAGCAAACAAAGGGTTATTAGTTCTGCAAATCAGAAATATGAGCTCATTTAAAATACTGTACTGCCACGTCTTAAATCAAATAAAAAATGCAAGTTAAATGTCGTAGAAAAACTGCATAGCGAACCTGGTGCCAGGGTCCTAGGCTGGGCTTTCCTTGAATGCCAGGTGAAGCCTAGATGGTTGAGTGGGGCCTGTCCTGTTTAATCCAACCCCAGACATACACACATCCTCCATGTGGTGTCACCTTGTCATTCTTGAGAATAGATAACGCCTTCCCCGTGCCAGACACACAAGAACTGACCTTCAACCTTCTAAACCCAGAGCCTGAACATTCCCCTCTTGGACGTATAAACAAAGAGCAGCATGAGCCGACAGGAACCAGGGAGGCTTCTTTATTGTAGCGTAATGAATGAGAGTCTCCCAAGGAAAAGATGATTCCCTAAGAAAAAGTCACCCCGAGGGTCCCACTTAATAGTAAATTATTGTTTTAGTGTATTAAATTGTACCCTGGAGGCCTAAGAGAATTACGAAAAACGGCCTGATTTACTTTTACAAAGTGATTTACACACCGGAGTGTAATCTGTCTCAATAAATCTGAAGCCTCTACAAAACAAGCCACTCCTAAGGTAATACAAAGCAGGGCGATTTCAATTATATAGTTATTTACCACCGCTCAATTCCGCTTCCCTCAGAGTCGAAGACGGAGAAAATAAACACAGGCCTTCTCTTTAATTCATTCTGTCACATGAAGACTGCTTTCTCGTGTAGTGCAAAAAAAAAAAAACAAGGGGAAATGCTGTAAAAGAAGAATCTCTCTCTCTCCCTCTTCCTCCTCGCACCCCACCTCTCGCCAGCCCCCTCCCTAGGCACCATCCTGAGATGCTTTGAGATTGGTATGTTTCTCAGACACCGCCAGGAAGGTTTACAAAGAACACGAAGCTCTCTTGCTCACAGCTGATGGAACAAAGTACGTCTTACTTGCGACACGACTGCTCGTCATTCCACATTTACCTGCCTGTCCTCTGGTGCTGCAACTTGATGCATAATTGAAAGGTGAATCTCAAGTTCAATTAGTAGGACAGTTCATCACCTTGAAAACAGAAATGGCAGCTGGAAACAGATTTTTAAATAAGGTCACTCTTCTGTGACTTCATGTATTACAGTATCTTGAGTTCACAAAACTCTTTTCCAAGTTAATGTTTCTTGAGGGTATTTCCCCGAAGACATTTGCTAAAGTTGCTACTGCCAGAAGCTGAAACTATAGTTCACTTAAAAGCAATTTTATTTATGCAATGTGAGAGTATTTATGTAACTATTACTGACTGAACGTTCAGCCCATTTTCTTATCAGCAGTGCACTTCCCCAAAATGAGAAGGGGGAATGAGAAGCTGGGCGCACTGAAATATCCATCAAGTTAGAACCGCGTTTAGCAAGAGATGCTGCAAGTCTGGAAATGGCTGCCCAAACAGAAAACATCTCATCCATATAGTAAATAATAATAATAAAGCACGGATCAAATGCAAAATCATAAAACATGCACACTCGGATTCATTCAAATTGCTCCTCTTCCTGAAAAACGTTTTTTAAGTCTGAAATTTCAACAAGGAAAGGATTCTAACCATTTCAAAGTACATTTAAAAAAAATCTTTCCCCTTCTCATCCCCCAATTCTTCCTACTAGGGTGGCTGGAAAGTCAGTCACCAGCCTCACTCACCCCGAGGCTCATTCTGTCTACACCTGGGTTGTGCAGTACGGCGCCCGCTTTCCAGGTGTGGTTGCTGAGCACCTGGAATGTGATTAATCCAAATAGGAAAGGACTGTGCACCTCAGATTTCTAAGACCTGCACAAAAAGAGAGTGGCCAACATCTCACTGGATTTTAATATTGACTTATGTGTGGAAATGATATTTTTGATGTATTGGACTAAAAAAAAATCATTAAAATTAATTTCTTCTGTTTCTTTGTCCTTTTTAAAATGTGGCTGCTAGAAAATTTTACATTACACCTGGGGCTCGTGTCATTTCTCTATTGGACGCCCTGGTCTACGCTGTGTGGAAACAGGCAACGGCTTCTGGGGCTCCCAGCTAAGGTTTTCTGCAGCTCTAGCAGACGGGAAAGCTCTGGGGGCCACAGAAAAGCCATTGCCAGGCCCAGGAGTCACACCACAAGGAAAAGGGGCAAGTGGTGGTGACCAGGGAATCACAGCAAACTCGGCCTTAGCCCCTGCGCAGTGCCAGGGGGTCTGTTATGGGCTGGGGATGCGAAAAGGGTGGAACTCAGCCCGAGCCCACAGTCCCCTTCAGGGCTGGAGGTTGCCTTGTTTCTCAGCCAGCAGGAATGACTCATTGCCAGGCTGGGGAATGTTTGCTTATGTGATTTCCAAAATACCAGCTGTAGCTCAGCCCTGGGACTCCTGGTTGCATTTGACCTGTGGTGGGTTAGAGGACACCCCTCAGGTGAGTGAGGTGTGTCTGGACCAGTGACCATTCCTGAACCCCTCAGAGGCCACATTTGCAACCGCTGCGCCCACCATCCTCAGCTTTGTGTCTCAGTCCTGGAATTCAGCTTGTAAACTCACAGCTTGTAAAGATTGGGTTTTTCTGTGTGCAAGGTGGTGTTTAGTTTTAAAAGAAGCTTTTAGAAGGCTCCTTGCTTGTGGCCAGATTAAGAAATCAAAAAAGCTCATGAAAATTATATTAAAAGATATACTAGGCTTTCATCACACATAGAGGCAATTTAAAAATACAGATTGGTTTACTGTATGGTTTAATATTATTTTTTAAAAATAAGTTGGCTACTGAGTGATCAAACATAGCATCTGGACAGCCTAACATGACCTGTTTTCTGATACGGGGCTGTAAGTACACGGCATCGTCTATACGGCATTCTTGCCCAAAATGTTTAACCTGAATCTACTCATCAGGGACTAAGCAGACACATATAGGATGTGGGAGATTCTACAAGACAATTAATGTGGACTAAAAAAAAATCCAAGTAATGGAAAACAGACGAACAAGGCAAAACAAAAGGTAAGGGATGATTCTAAGTTAAAAGACACTAGAAGAGACATGAAAACATAGTATATGAACCTCAGCTGTATGATACAAATTTTTAAAGCTGTAAAAGACGTTTCGAAGACTGTCATAGAAATTTGAATATGGACTATATTACATATTATGATATTAAATCAATGTGGATTTTCTTTGGTGCGATAATGGTGTGGTTAGGCGGGAGAGTGTCATCTGGGGTAGATGTTTGCCGAAGTACTTAGGGTGAAGCATCACGATGTCTGTAACTTATTTTCAAATGGTTCAGCCAAAGCATACATATATCAAAGAAAAATAATAGCCTGTCTAAGGAAGAGCTAAGAGAAGCTGCAGTTTCCTTACAGGTATATTCTAAGGAACTGGGCTGGGTTCTCACCTCTGTTGCTGGTGGAAGAGACAAAGAATGCTTGGTGGTTTTACTCATACCTGGGAATGAATTTAATCCTATAAAGAACCAGACAAGCAACTTCAAGTGCCAAAAGTGGATTCGCCCTCCTTGGAAATGAGAATTCTAAGTGTGGCTTTATGACAAGTATACTGCTGGGTTTGTTTTTATTTCTCAGTCTGAAACAAGGATCCGGTCATGTTTCAGAGGACCAGAAGAAGACAGGTTAAAGCTGGTCAAAGTAAAGCCCGCCGTGGTGGATGCTTTGACAAGGGCCTCTGCCTACTATGACTCGTGTCCATTTGGGAAAAATGAAGAGTTCTCTTACTGTTTTGAGGATGGGGTTGGATCAGGAGGGAACAAACTATTTTTGGAGTGGCTCTCCATTTCTGTTATGCACCAGGCGTGTTTTGGATGCTGGGGCCCAGGCAGCCCTGTCTGTCTCTTTCTGCACGGACCACGGTGGGACTGGTTGGGATCAACCAGGAAGAAGAAAGGGACTGGGAAAGAGACCCGGTCAGACACTGCATTTGAATGCTGAGTGTCAAGTGATGCCCTCTTGTTGGATTGCTGGCAAACTGCATCAAGGATATACCAGATTTGAGATTTGAGAGAAAGGCACTGGAGTTTAGAAAGCAATCTTGCAAACGTTAAGAAAAACACACACTCTTTCCGTTTGTACCACTGGAGGCTCACACAGTCCCCAAGTGGCTACATGAGTGTTGGTCTAGGAGGGAACATGTGAGAGATTAGTCCAGTCAGTAAATTGATAATTTCTAAAAATAAGAATCATAATTTGATTGAAAATTAATCTCTAGTCATTGTATTTGTTGTAAATATTGACAAACTTTGTGCACCAAGATGCATTTTTTAAAAATATTTTTTCCTTTAAGAACTTTTGTATATTTTTCGCAAATTTCACCAGTGGTTTTGCTGCTTTTCACCCCCTCCTTTGCTTGTAATTTATTTTCATCCAGTTATTCTGGCTCTGATGGTTTCTTTCATCCAATTATTGGTTTCATCCAATTATTCTGGTGTTGGTTTGTTAGAGCCAAATTGGAAGCAACCAAACATCTAACAATAGGAGTTTAGTTGGCGGTAACTCAAAAGTCTAACGATAAAGGATTGGTTCAATAAATTGCAAAAGGTGTTTTATATTATGCCCAAAAACTTTAAAAATGTGAACTGGTAATTTGTAATACTCAGCTTGGCCTAATTCTAAAATTTCATCAATACATTGGCAGATAAGTAAAACAGGTTAAAAATAAATTAGAAAGAAAAAAAATTAAATTCTGAAAAATCTCAGATAACTTTTATTCTATTTTGTCATGTAGGGTTTAAGATGATTTTATTTTTATAAAAGAAGCTGCATATTCATTACATTAAAAGAGATACAATGGAGGCCTGCGCAGGCCCCAGCCTGCCTGTGGCTGGGCTCTGCTGTCTGCCTCATGAAGCAGAGTGGAGGGTTTGTTTTCTGGGAAGACAAAGTCATTTTCTCCTCTGAAAAACCCACGTGCCTATTTGGCTTTGCCATTTGCTAGGAAGAGGAGGGCAGGGATTGAGGCCTCATGAGTCTGAGTTTTCAGTTGAGGTCGAGAGACAAGACAGGGATTCGAACCAGAAAATTCTAAATGGAATGTGGTTACATTCAGAACTTGCCAGTGTTAACTCAGCCTTGGCTTTGTGACAGTCACAGATGTGGATTCCTTAATAATAATAAAAATAGCCCCTGTCCCAAAGGAAAGAGGTACAGTCAAGCAAAAGGAAGATAAAAATGAAAGCGGTCCTAGCCATCCGGTAACCACCACTGCTGTCATCTTGGCCTGTTTCCCACCAGATGATCTGCTGTGCATTTGACTGACTTTGACCTCCAAAACTCCATCAAAATGGCTTTTGTCAAGGTCACCAATCACTTCCATGTGGCTGAATTCTCAGTCCTCATTCCACTTGACATATCCGTCAGACACGGATGATGCTCTCTCTTCCTGGAAGCCCTTTCTTCACCGCGTTTCCAGAACAGCACGATAGCCCAAATCTCCTCCCTCCCAGGCTGGCCCTCCTCGTCTCCCTCACTTCTGGACGTTGGCGCTCCAAAGCCCAGTCCTGGGAATTCTCAGTCTTCACTCACTCCTTTGATGCCCTCATGCCATGTTTTCGTCTTCAAACCATTTATTCTATTATGCATTCATTTATTGATTCAACAAATATCTGTTGAGTATCTGCTAAGAGTCAGGCACTGTTCTAGTCACTGATGATTTAATAAAAGAAAAGATGGGGGAAAACCCCCATTATGGAGCTTATAGCAGGAGCCTTTTCATGGGGAGGGAGACTAGTATTTTCTGGGCTCCTAGAAATATTAAAAATATTGTATGTTAAAGGGTCAGGTACTGGGTTAAACTGTAACCTTCCAAAATTCATGCCCACCTAGAACCACAGAGTATGAGCTTAATTTGGAAATTGAGTCTTTGCAGACCAGTTAAGATGCATTCATACCAGATTAGAGTGGGCCTAATTCCAATGATTGGTATCTTTACGAGAAGGCCGTGTGAAGACACGGAGAGATGCAGAGGAGAGGCCACATGAAGAAGGGGGAAGAGACTGGAGTTGCATCTACAAGCCAAGGAACACCAGGGATTGCTGGGAGCCCCCAGGAGCCAGGAGAGAGGTGTGGGACAGTCTCTGCCCAAGGGTCTTCAGAGGGAATCAGCTCTGCCAACACCTCGATTTTGGACTTCTGACCTCCAGAACTGTGAGAGAATAAATTTCAGTTGTTGTAAGACCCCCAGTTTGTTTTTTGTTATGGCAAAAGTTTGTTATAGCAGCTCCGGGGAATCAAGACAGGTGAGAAGTGCTATGGAGACAGTCGGAATTGAGGGTAGTGTCCAACAGTGGAGGTTTGAAACTGTAGACAGGGTGGCCAGTGAAGCCCTCATTGCAAAGGTCATATTTGAATACAACCCTAAAGGAAGTGGGAGCAAGACTCTTGGAGAAGAGCCTTCCAGGCAGTTGTCCACAGTGGTGGCTCCAACAGCATAGCATAGGCCTAGACCAGCAGCTCCTGGGAATTCATTAGACATGCAAACTGCTTGGCTCTGCCTCAACCTACAGAGTGAGAACCACCGGGCATGAGGCTCTGCGTTTTAACAAACCCTGCCAGGATTCTGCTGCACCTGTAAGTTGGACACCCACTGTCTGCATCACTCTTGCCCCTTCTGCTGCGGCTCCAGGCTGTCCCCACAGGGCTCTGTCCTTGCTGTGGCCTTGCCCTGCACGGGTCCCCCTTCGCTGTCCCCAGGCCTTGCTTCCTCCCTCCACCAGCTCTCTGGTCAAGCACCACACTCTCACCGAGGGTCTCCCTGACCACCCTCATCAAAACCACCACCCACACCCTCACACGCCCTTTCCTTTTTCCTCATTTATCTTTCTCAGTAGCACAAATCTAGGTTTATCGGACACCTGGGTCCTGAGTCTTGGTGAGCAACAGGTAGGGAACCCGAGGAGCGAGAATGACACACGTGTTTAATAAATCAAAGTCATAGGGCAGGGGCTCAAAAGAAGGAAGAAATGATGTCAGCACTGCAAGGGAAATGAGAAATCACCTAATCCTTGGGCTTCCAAATTTATTTAGATATTTGTTTTTAAAAAAGTCATATGAGTGATCATAACTAGAGCCGAGTTCCTCCGGCTGGCAGAGCATGAAGGGCCTCGGGGGTGTCCCTAACCCCAGCGTATTGTGGGAACTATCGACTTGGTTATCTCATTTGTTAATGGTGAAATTGGGGCTTACAGTTGGATTTAATTTTACTTAAAAGAAATTAGGTCATCTCTCAGGCATTGTTTAACAAAAACATGCTGTAATTTAATGGACTCTCAGATCTGCTCCTTCAGAATCCTGTGCTTGGAGGGCCTGTCTGATTGCCCACCCCCCATCACTAAGCGCCCCTCACGCGTTCGCCAGCCCTGCCCCCCCTCCTGTCTCTCGGGGGCATCATCAGTTCCTCCAATTAAAAATGTTGACTTTTTTCCTGCGCTTCATCCTCTGAATCCAGATTCCCTCAGTTCCTCTCTCCTGGCTCCAAATGCTCATTCATTACACCTGTGCCTTCTAAGACGAGAGACCATGTTTTATGATTCCAAATGTTTTGGGCTCAAAATAAGTGATTCAGGCATTAAATTGGCTTAAAAACAAGACTATTGGGGAGGGGGGGAGCAAACAGATAGAGGAGGAAGGGGAGAAAATGGATTCATTCTAAGAAAGCGAGAGAGCACTCTCGTGGCAGTTTGCTATGTTGAGGTGTTGTGCCTTTTCCTTACAATGGAGACCCAGGCATTTGGACATGGGATATTCCATTCCTGTGTATTTACCAAGATAAAGGAAAACATACGTACACATAAGGATTTGTATGTGACTGCAACAGCAGCTTTTAAAAGTAATAGACAGAAACTGGAAACAATCCAAATGTTTATCAACAGGTGATTAGGTAAGTTGTGGTACATTCATACAACGGCATTCTGCTCGGTAACAAAAAGAACCAACCACTGATTCACTCAACAACGTAGAAGAACGTTATGTCGAGCAAAAAAAGTCAGAACCAAAAGAATGCAAATTGTATGATTCCTTTTATATGAAATGCAAAAATAGGCAAAACTTCACGGTGGTGATATAAATCAGAGCGATTGCCTCTGGGGGGCGAGGGTGGGTTGCCTGGAAGGGAGCACCGAGGAAGCTTCCCGGAGTGATGGAAATGTTCTATGTTTTGATTGAAGTGGTGGTTAACATGGGTATATAGTTGTCAAAACCCATCAGACTGAACACTTAAGATCTGTGCATTTCACTGTTTTTATTATACCTGAATAGAAATAGAACATTGGCAAAGGAGAATATTCAGCCTTGAGGATTATTAATATGGATTTTGCTTCTCTCCATGGCGTCCTGGGAGGCAGAGGTGAACGCATAATTCACCGAGGCAAATTTCAGGAAGGACAAGCAGTTGCATTTCCGTCTGTCTGTCTGCAAGCTATCCACGTATGGCTGCTGCGTGTGGTTGTGCTGGTGAAACACAGGCCATAGGTGTCAGTCTTGAATCCTCATTGCCTTTGGGATGGTAAGAAGAAAGAAATCGGCCATTCAGATATGTGTGTGTATGTGCGCGCGCGTGTGTGTATTTTCATATATTTAGCTAAAGTTTCCGAAGACATGCCATTCGGTTGTCATATATTCCTCTATGCATGTCTAACTTTCAGTGGGGCTGTGTACCTGCAGATGTGGGTCTTCTCCACACCTGTCTCTGTCCTCCACGTCCATCAGGATTGCAGAAGGGAAGAGAAGGCAGCCACACCAGCTTCCCACATCATCCGACTTGGGGTCGTCACTGGCAGCACAGTGACTCACTCCGCACGTTTGGTAACTCCCCTACACGTGTAGCTTCCTAAGTTCCTCCAGAGGAGAGAAAGCTGCCTCTTCTTCAAGGACCGTTTGGGCCTCCGCACTGTGCTAAGCCCCGTGGGGCCTATCAGAGGTGTTAAAGCTCACAGTCGCTGGTATCTTCTTCATCCTCCTCCCCCTCTTCAGATAACTCACCTGAGCAAGGACGAGTCCCAGGGAGCATGATGTGAGCAGTGATAAGCGGGGTCCCTCCCGGGCCCTTCTCTAAGAGCTTACGGTCTACCTGAAGGCACAAAGAGCAAGATAACAACACAAATCTTTGGCTGGTGTAGCACGTGGGTAGACATCACTGGGTCGCTGAGCTCTGACCTGGGTCTTCAAGGAGAAAGGGACAATGAGTCATGCATGTGGCACTGAGAAATCAGTCTGGCTGGAGAGGAGAACTCATATGTGGAAGCAGAGGCTGAGAGAGAGAGAGAAAGAACAAGAACGAATGCAGAAAATAACACGTGGTGAGCAAGGCACCAGATGAGTGACAGGCATTTGGGCAGAGGCACTGTCCTAGAAGAACTAATCGAGCACTGGAATAAGACAGAGGAGAATGGCTGTACCACTGTGAGTCTCCACCTAGGACCTTGCCAAAAATGTCTAACTTAGCCGGAACATGGGTGCCTCTGAAGGTCAGTATGAGTGTTAACAAAAATGATTTTTTAAAGTTGCTAAAGATGTGGTTTCTTTGTTCAGATAATTTTGGTCACCTGAACTGCTGGCTGACAGGTATTTCTTACTAAAATATTTAGCTTTACTAGCTCTTAACTAATATTTCTTTTCATCTCTTAGAGATAGCAGTACCTTTTTTTGCAGAGCATCTTACTATTTTTAGCGTTTTCATGAACTCGAGTTCATAGGAGTCTTACAACATCTCTCCTTTAAAGAGGGCAGTCTGAGGTTCAGACAGATAAAGTGAGCTGCCCAGTGAGGTCACGCTATTAGTGCAGGGCAGAGCTGAGATTAGGAGGTAGGTCTTCTGTTTTCTAAACTGTCTGAGATTAGAACTTCAGTCTTCCTGGACCTTGGACCTTGGTCATGGTTTTCTGTTTTCCTTTGATATGGACTTGTTGATAATTTCTCCATGCCGAATAGTGTTTGGCAGCCAACAACTAGGGTGCTAGTGCCCTGTTGTAAAACTGTAATAGCTCTATTTTGATAAGACTAGCCAAAATTTATTGCTGCTTTAACCTCTCTGTTGCTTAGGCAACCAATATCCTGAATTAAGACTTGGGCTATTTTAGTTAAGTTTAAAAATTTATTACCTTATAACCACTCAGCCCATCACTTTGCTCATGTTCCACTCCTATGAGTCACACTGACCCCCCTAAGAGTTGCTTCAAACTCTAAATTAACTAAGACCTGTGGCCCCGACGCATGTGAAGATCATGAACAAATGCCTCGGGACTCACACCGACAGCGCCTGCTCGTCTCCTCGCTAAGTCCGCCAAGTGGAATGGGCAGAGGAACATTCCACGTTGACTTTTCAACACCGCCTCTTATTGCTGCATCACTATCTACTGCAGAATGGAAGAGCTCGTTTCATAATAATTAGCCTGGCACAGGGTTAATTCTGGAACATAGAAAGGTTGCCAGTGCCAATGTGTCTTTGTTCAGGCTGCTGTAACAAAAAACTAAAGATTGGGTGGCTTATAAACAATAGAAATGTATTGCTCACAGTTCTGGAATCTGGGAAGTGCACGATCAAGGCAGATTTGGTGTCTGGTGAGGACTCACTTTCTGGCTCATAGATGGCATCTTCTTGCTGTGTCCTTACATGGCGGAAGGGGCAAGGCAGCTCCCTGGGACCTCTTTTTTTAATTTTTTAAGAGACAGGGTCTTGCTCTGTCACCCAGGCTGAGTGCAGTGGCAGGATCATAGCTCACTACAGCCTTGAACTCCTAGGCTTAAGCAATCTCGCCTCAGACTCCCAAGTAGTTGGGACTATAGGATATGCCACTGCGCTGGTCTAATTTTTCTTATTTTTTGTAGAGATGGGGTCTGGCTATGTTGTCCAGGATGGTCTCTAACTCCTGGCTTCAAGTGATCTTCCCAGCTCTGCCTCCGAAAATGCTGGTATTAAAGGTGTGAGCTACCACATCTGGCCCTGGGTTCTCTTTTATAAGGCCACTAATCCCATCCATGTCACGGCTTAATCACCATCCAAAGGCCCCACTTCCTAATCCCATCACCTTGGGGGTTAGGATTTCAACACATGAGTTTTGAAGGACAAAAAAATTCAAACCACACCACAAGGGTCAGTGAGGAAAGCAAACATGCAAAAAACCTCACTGTGCAAAGCCAGCTTTGGAATAGTTTTTGGTGTGATCCTCTCCCCGACTACTTGCAGGAACATCAGGTCCCCTTGCCTCTCCATTTTGTTTGACTGTCCCTCTCTTCCATCAGCGCTCTGTCACTGTGGTCCGAGCTCCCAGCACCTCTTGGGCAGATGACTGTGCTAACTTCTGGCCTTCCTCCTCCTACCTCGCCCTGGCGGGTCATTCGCAGAAGCAACATTGGGTCACGGTCTGCTCTGCCCTGCTTCTGGGGATACGCAGTAGCTCACAGTCCTGTAGAAGAGACAGACGAATGAGCAAATAATCGCAATGCGTTTATTAGACCATGAGCTCCTCGGACAGACCTTGTTGGTCTTGTTCTCTGTGCCTAGTATTCGTTGAATAAGTAAACGAATAAGCAAATGAACAATTTCTGAGGGTTATGACTAGACACATGTTCAAAGAGCTGCGAGAATCTGCAGAAGACAGAGACTGACTGAGTCCGCAAAGGAAAGGGACCCGCTCGGCTGGGTGAAGTGGAGGGCAGGTGAAACTCAGCAGGTGACACTGTGCCTGCAGGCCACACGTTCTGCCTGCTCCAAACCTTCTCTTGGCTGCTTCAGCCCTCGAGGACTCTCCTCATCCAAAGTGAGCACCTTAACTATCTTGGCACTTCGTATTCCTGGTAGCGTTGTTTTCTTTTTCATATAAATGTGTCCTGTGCCCCTGATTAGACTGCATTCTCTTGGACAATCTACAGTTGATTTATTCCCTGTATGCATGGACACGCATTCAGAAATATGGTCACTTTGTAATAGAATGTATTCTAGTTTGGGAACATCTTCCTTTACATTTTGTTTATACATGAGACAAAAGGAATGCTTCCCTTCAAACAGGAGTTTCTTTAGGACCCGTAATTGTTAATTTATAAACCTTTAATTACTTGCTAGGGAGTCTGGGACAGGGTCAGAAAGAAAATGTAAAGTGCCAAGTGTAACT
>RJWJ010038814.1:0-14781 GCA_004363605.1 Indri indri
CTTATGTGTGGGAGTCCTGTGCCACCTGGGTTGAGGGTGTGGTCCTCTGCAGCAGGTTTCGGTTTGCTTTGGCCAGATGTCATAAGATGTCAGAAGCTTGGAACCAATTTTTATGTTAATTCTTTAGCTTGGTTTGGGTGGGAGAGGTGGAATCTCATGGTTGTTAAATTCTTAGGGAGGATTTCTCCCACGCAGAGCTAGGACTATTCAGACAGGCTCCCTTGTTAACGCCCTCTGCTGGAAGGTAAATTGTTTTCTAAACTATACTTTCACTAAGGGGGCATTCCTTTTAGGATCCTGGTTTTATGAAGGAACTTCTCAATTCCAACCCCTGTTTTGAGCAAGCCCAAGACATAATTCCCATTTCCCAGATCGGCATTAAAGCTCCCTGGATTACTAGGGCGGATACTTCCTGTTGCTCCAGTATATTTTCTGTGTCAGCTCACAAGCTTACTTTTCTGTTTTTCAGTTTTCCTTGTCATTTGCACCACCTGGGATTTTCCCTTTGTTTTGGTGCCCTTAGCTATGATTTAAAAGAGTATTTAGTGTACTTTATTCAGCATTTCTAGGTGCTTACAGATGAAAGATTGTCAGATATTTTAGTCTTCCTTACAGCTGGGACCAGAACACTCTTGAATTTCTTTCTTTTTAAGACCTTTACAGTTTGCTTTTATTTAAAACAAAGGTTTGAAATTTTTTTTCCAATACGAAGAAAGAATATAATGAAAGAACAAAGCAGAAAAACCCAAACGAAAATTAAATCAGTACATGAATTCAAAAGATACAGCATCCTTTCCTGCTTTTGGTATTAACCAGTTTATTCTTCTAAGTGCCAAGGGAGACATCATAATGCAATTGAAGGTTTTTGCCTTCTAGTTTGAGTCTTTACCCTTTCTCTTATTCTCCATCTAACCCTGGATATGTAATTTATGCTGACATCTTTAGTTTTCACCTGTAAATAGGAATAATGATTCTTGTTTAATTACCTTGTAGGGTTATTAAGAGGTTCAAATGAAATAATGTATCGTAGGTGACAGATTTCTGTAGAAGGTAAAACATAATGCAAATTACAGTTACTGCTATGTACTTTAAAGTAGTAATGGGACTAGTGAATTGCACCTGCTTTTATTCCGTGCTATTGAATGTTTCTGAGAATTGTGGGTCTGGCCCACTCGTTTGCTTATATTTTAATCCCAGAACATTTTTTTTTCTATAAAAGAGAAAGGTTGAATTAAATCTTTCAAAGAATGCTGAAATTATAATTAATTAAGTAGAAAAATCTTATTCCCTATACCTATAAAAGATAAATTCCATTTAATTAAAGGGAAAAAAAAGTCCCTTCCTTTTCTTATCCAAGATTGAGAACTTCTATGATTTGGGTTGTGGAACACAGTTTTTATTATTTGTCTATTTTTACAACATGGTCTCTCATTCTGGGCAAGGTATATGCCAAGGGAGTTGAAAATCTTGGCCATTGCTATATACATCAGGAAAATAGTACTAGTATTTTTTTTAATTGTGGTAAAATACACACAAAATATACCATCATAACCATTTCTAAATGTACAGTTGTGTTCCCTCCATTCACATTATTGTGCAACCAATATCCAGAACTTTTTTCATCCTGCAAAACTGTTGTCCATGTGACTGTGTCATTTTATAACTCCCCGTTCACCTTTCCCCACATCCCCTGGCAACCACCATTCTACTTTTTGTCTCTATGAATTTGACTAGTCTAGGCATCTCACGTAAGTGAAATCATACAGCATTTGTCTTTTTGTGACTGGCTTATTTCACTCAGTGTAATATGGTCAAGATTCATCCATGTTGTAGCATGTGTCAGACTTTCCTTCCTTTTTGAGGCTAATATCCCATTGTACGTATATACCACATTTTGTTTGTCCATTCATCTGTTGATCGATACTTGTGTTGCTTCTACCTTTTGGCTATTATGAATAAAGGTACTATATTATGTATAAATATCTGTTCAAGTACCTGTTTTCAATTTTTGGGGGGTATATGCTAGATGATCTGGTAATTCTATTTTTAATTTTTTGAGGAAACACCACATTGTTTTCCACAGTGGCTGTATTATTTTACATTTCCATCAGTAGTGCACAGGGTCCCAATTTCTCCATATCCTCACTAACATTTGTTATTTTCTGTTTTCTTTTTTCATTTTGATAGGTATGAGTTTTGATTTGCATTTCCCTAATGATTAGCAATGTTGAACATCTTTTCATGTGATTTTTGTCCATTTGTATGTTTTTGGAAAACTGTCTATTCAATTCCTTTGCCCATTTTTAAATTGGGTTGTTGATTTTGTTGTTGTTGAGTTGTAGAAGTTCTTTATATATTCTGGATATTAACCCCTTATCAGATATATGATTTGCAAATATTTTCTTCCATTCTGTCAGTTGCCTTTTCTCTCTGTTGATTGTGTCCTTTGATACATGAAAGTTTTTAAGTTTAGTGTAGCACCCTTTATCTATTTTTTGTTTCTGTTGCCTGTGATTTTGGTGTCATATCCAAGAAACCATTGCCAAAAGTAGTAGTATTTTTATGTAACTTCACGATGGAATCCTGGATGAGAAAGAAAAATCAGTGTTGTGTAGAATTATAATTATTTAAGGCTATATCTAAGATTTAAATCATGTTGGTGGCAAAAAGGAGGAGGGGTTGATCATTCTTTTAGGCCACTCAGTACTGCCACCTATTCTTACATTTGGGCATTTCCACACCTGACAAATATTATAACATGTGCAGACTATTTCCCACTCTATAGGCAGAAACTCACTTTCCCAGCCTGCCTCTCACTAGGGTGTGGGCACATGACCTTGGCCCTGCCAATCACACACACCCACACCAGAGGTCCTTATAGTGCTAATGATTATAGAAAACCTGAGTTCCTGGGGGCCTGGCAGGGGCAGCAGAGGTAATGGTGGTGTCTCACGTCTAGTGCTTGCTGTGCATTGGTGTCTACTCTTCCTTTCATCCCTAGTAACAAAACCTCCTATTTTTAACTGGGGACATGCCATTTAGGATAAAGACTGTATTACCCAATCTCCCTGGAGGCTAGGTTTGGCTAGTTCTGGCTAATAAGCTGGAAGTAGAAGTATTACCTGATTTCTCCTGGGATCCTTCCTTACAGGACAGCTGGGCCTCACTGCTTCCTCTCTTCTGTCGCTGGAATGGAGATCAGGGTGGCTGAGACTGAAGCAGCTGTCATGAACTGTGAAGTAACCATAGTAATGGAGGCCCTGCCTGGGAGAGCGACAAGTAGAAGGGGCCTGCATGTCTGGGGACCCCAAGGAACAGATTTATCTATCAGCCCTGGGCCTCCAGACTTTAACATGAGAAAGAGAAGTACACATCTATTTATTTAAGGTCTTATGATTTGGGGTCTCTGTTACTTGATGCTGAAATTAATCCTAATCAATGCACTATCAGTGTTGCAAGCTGCAATGCGAAGGCATACAGGCTGCAGGGGCCAGTTCTATGGTGTGATTTGAAGCTTCATTCCCGATTCATTGCCCTGGACTGGTTCTTCAACCTTACTTGTGATTCTGTGATATACCTGCCATTTTAATGAATTCTCATTCTCCTTAAATCAGTCGGAGTTGTTTTGGATTGTTTACAATAAAGAATCCTTAATGATGTGGGTTGATGATTTCTTAAAATTTTTTTTTTTAGAAACTGAAGTTTGTTTTTTGCTGTAAATTTCGGTGTTAAAGGTCAACTGCATTTTCAGAAAACCTGATGTGAAAGTCTACACACAGAAGCAGTTAGAAAATCCTCATTTTGCAAAAGGAATCATCATCAGTCTTCCTTTAAATGGTGAGACCTCCAGTATGTTTAAAGTGATTTAATTTCCAACATATTGTCTTTCTGAGTCTTTGATATACGTGCTGACTCTATGAAAAAAGTCTACGTGTGAAGGAAAGAGTGACTTCAATGTCTGTTCTGTCTCAGAACCTTACTAAGTGGTCCTCAGCTCGGGTGTTGCTGAGCTGGGGTTGGATTTCTTCATTTTTAGAATAATGGATGTGCACACTTACGACAGTCTCTCAGTGGTGGGTTATAGACAGGTAGGTTCCAACCCTGGTGTGCCGAGGAGTGAGAATGGCCAACGAAAAGAATGGAGGTAACTGTGCCTCAAATTAAAGATCTCTTTTGAGTCTTAAAATACTGTCAGGGTCTCCGTTCAGGCCTCTGAGGGACATTATACCCTCTCTCCAGTCTGAGCTGTCAGTTTCCCCATTCATTTAACCATGCCTTTGTCAAACACTTCTTAGGGACCTACTCTGTGCCAGGCAGGGACCTGGCCCTGCTTCCTCCTTGCTCCTTGTCTCAATTTCCATTCCACATTCCAAATGAATTTAAAAGATTAGCTGAAGAGTCTGGAGGAGCAACATGATTCATTTATGTATTATCTATCAGGTGCAATGTGTGCCATGCTGGGCGCGTGACACTTGGTAAGTGGCCTATATCTAGGACATGGGCTGCCTCACTTCCTCAGCTGTGGCAGGAGTACACATTATCAAAATGCATGTGCAGAAAGGTCTAAGTCCCCAAAGTATGGTGGTTATTAAGACAAACCTTGCTCTTTAAATCCTCTGCATTTCTATCAACATCATAACCACCCTTGATTTGTAACCATAGACTTCTGAGACTTTAGCTATTATTGGCTTCAAATCCTCTCCTATGTCATCCATAGATTGTTGTCTGTGAAGGCAAGAATATTGTATTTTATTCTTCTTTGTATCCCCAGAGCATAGTGTGTGATAGCAGTTGAAGTAATACTCTTAAAATTTAGATTTCTCACAAACAATTTGCTCTGTTTACTACCCGCTCCACACAATTGACCTGGTACCCTTAGTACTCAAAAACTCAGCTTGAAGGTCACTTCCTCAGGGATACCTTCTCTGAGACCAAAGTCAAGGTCTGGGCCTCCTGTTATGAGTTCAGAGAACATGTTAGGGTTCTGCTTTATGGTGTTTACTCTACTTGTATCTATGCAATATGTATGTCTTATACTGGAATACAAGCTCCAGGAGTGCTGGAACTGTGAATTCTCTTGTCCTCAGAGATATAATTCATAATTCTCTTGTCCTCAGAGTGTTCAGGACACAGTAGATGCTCAGTAAACATTTCTGGAATAAATGAGTTTTGATCAATAGCATTTGTGAGACTGATCTCTCTCTCCCTTTCATCCTTTCCTGTCTACCTAGCTATTTATGTTCTTCCAAAACTGTTGTTTTTCCCTCCTACTGTCAGTTTCCTATGTCTACCACCTGCTGGTTGGTCACATGGTATCTTGGTGAATAGATGTCAGGGTGGTCACAACATTTCTATGCAGAAGAGCAGTTACTTGTATTTTTGCACTTCTCCAGGGCTTTGGTTGACAAAGCAGTGGTGTCCTTCTGCCTCCAGAACTTTGCCTTTTAACTTTTTCCCACAGGACTATGCCCGTAAGGCCCTGGGGGAAAGTTGTTCCTCTTTGATTAGAAATGGAGACACTCCAGGTTCCTGCCCTGCTTCAAATGAGCCACTAGAGGGGGCAGTGACATGCTCTGTTGCTGCACCTGAATTGCACGAGCAGGATCTTAGTGACTTCCTGGGCCAACATCTCTCATTCTCTGAAAAGCAAAGAGAGATGACGGGACTGGCCTAAGGTTACAGAGTTGGTCAGTGACAAAACCAGGACTAGGGTCCAGACCTCTTGCTTTCTCTTCCAGCACTCTTTCTTCACTGCAGCATGCTGCCTCCAGCCCTCTGGTCTCTAGAGGATTCTTGCAGGGTCTGGTTTACCGATATGGATCAATTGACAAGCATGATTCACTCAACAAGAATTCCTTGGACCACCAATGTCATTATCCATGTTGTTTTGCTAATGGTCCCTATGTATGGGTGTGGGCTGGAGTGAGGAATAGCACGAGATGATGGAAGTTGGGCTCAGTTCCACCACTTGCGGAACACGAGATGTAGTGCACAGTGCTACCTGTTGTCTTTTTGTCATCCATCACCCCTTATTCCAGTAACTACCCACCCTCTCCCTCCACCATTTATGGAGGCATAGGCCAGTATCAGGTCTGGCTAATCACAGCTTCTCCTTCCTCCCCAACACAGTGATGGTTCAGGGGAGGTATGAACTCAAGCTGGGTCTATTACAATCCTTCCCTGGGATTTCTGAGTTTAAAACAGGAGAAACAACACCCTTATCTTGGGGGTCATGGCGCCATAAGGATATGAAGTTAAAGGACTATGATCATCTTTCTAACCAAGAGAAAATGCAGAGAAAATTTGCTATAGGGACAGACAAGAGAGATAAGCAGAGGCTCAGAGAGAAAAGCTGGGTCAGGGACTGAATCCCAATTCCAATCCTTCAACCCGGACTCCTGCAGCGTTTCTCAGTTCTTTGAGTTATCCCAGGTTATTATGCCTAGCTACATGAACCTATCAATTGCTTTCTTTTGTTAAAAGATAGTTTGAGTTGGATTTTTCCTCCTCACAAAGAAGAATTTTGACTGGTAATTCTAGAGACTGTTAAAACTTACCAAAAAAAATACCTCCTATTTTAAGGTTAAACAGGCTGTCTGGAGTCACTGTGGATATAGGGTAATATTACCTTTTCTCTGACCCTAAACTAAGGATAAGCCAGAAGTCAATCTTTCAATGTCAGCCTCATGGGTGAGTAGTGATTAGCTTTTTGTATTTTCTCACTGATGAGAAGATAACTCTCATGATCCTAAGATAACTTCTGGCTCTAAAATTACATTATGATCAAAGAAAACAACTCAAATACATCCTCTATGAATGGCACGCCAGCCTAACTATTCTTATACCAAAAGGATAGCACGTTTAACCCTACTGTTTTTTTGTCAGTCCTTAGGGCAATCCAGGACTTCATTAAATGTCTTTCAAATAGAAATCTCTGCTTCTGGCACAAAAGAAACCCTGCCTTCCTTGGCATATTATCTGTTACCCTTAGGGCTGAGTCTTAGATATGCCAGGAAAGCGAATCCCTTCTTCTGAAATATTAATTACTGTGAAGTAGCAATTCTGTACTTCGGGACCTGGGAGGAAAGAGCTTTCCTCGCATTCTCACGCCTGCCTCCCGGGCTCCCTTTGAAACGTCCACCTCCCAGGCTGTGCAGAGCGGAGTGTTGCTAGGAGACCAGGGCGGCAGGTAGGCAGTGATCCAGAGGGTCTCACCTAGTTGGGGAAACTAGGAGGGGAAACACCTCTTAATACATTAGGCTGGGTGAATGGCAAAGACATTGAAGGCTACTTGCTCAGAGAAGATAAAAACCAAAGTCACTTTGATTGAAGCTCCTGAGGAACCTGGATGAGACTTGAGTTCCCTGCTTTCCCCAGGCCTGCCGTGGTGGCTGGGTGCCTGCAGGACTGCTAAGATCCACGTGACTGTCTGACGCCACCCTTCCTGGGGCTGTGCTTGTCTCCAGGAAGCACTGATTCAAATGCAGATGCATTTGAATTGCTCTGAATAGCAAGGGGGTGATCCCATAGAGCTCAGCATTACTGGATGGGGGGCAATGGTCAACTGGACTCTGATGGGACACCCCAGAACACAAAGTTAAGACCACTCTAAGGCACAGGGTACCCTATTAACTCGTCATGCTGTTAGCAAGGCCACAGGTTCGCTTGCCACAGCGTCTGTCACATGATCAGAGCTCAATAAACGGTGGTTGTTTTTGTCGTTATTGTTATAATTGTCCTTACTGATGGGTAATGAATATTCATCTACTCGCTCTACCCCTGAGATTTTGCTTCTATAATTATTTCGAAGTGATATGGGTTACAAATATCTTTAAAGGAGGCCTTGTCTTCTTTTAATGCCCTTCTAAAGGCTTTTTGTCCCATTCCTGGGCATATGTAAATTACACACTCTGAGTCAGTTTCTTTCAGCCAATCAACAGGCACCATTCACTCCAACATTTGCGCACATAGCCCAAACCTGACATGCCAAAATATCTGACTCAATAAAACATGAACCACATCTTGCCAGGAAAAAGCCACATTTATTTCATCCCTGAAACCTTGTGTTCTGGGGTGTCCCATCAGAGTCCAGTTGACCATTGCCCCCCATCCAATAATGCTGAGCTCTACTGGATCACCCCCTTGCTATTCAGATCACCCCCTCGCTATTTCATTCCTGATCTTCGATTATGAAATGCTTATGTATGTTTAACATGGTATGTGGCCTATCCTAACAGTCACTGCATTTTGGTGGGGACGATATGCCCCTCAGGTGAGTCTATCGTCTACCTTGCTTTGGCTGCTGACCTGTCCAAAGCTACCTCTGCCTGAGGTTACAGCTTATTGTTCGGGGCAGTGGCAGCAGCACGGTGACAGCAAGCTCTGCATTAGGAGGAATCACATCCTGGGATGATGTAATGTTTCTGGATGTGTGGTGGTTGGGTCACAAGAGGTCTGACATCATCGGGAACAGGGAGTTTCTCGAAATGCTGCCACTTGCAACCTTGCCGGCAGACACTGGAGCACAGCTCTTTCAGGAGACAGAAAAGAAAACAAAGCCCTAGTGAAACAAAAGCTATGTGTCAGCTTCAAAAATCTGAGTCGTCAAATCACAAGGAGGAAGAAAGAGGATGGTAATACTTACTCCAGAGACTCTAACCCTTCTCTCTCCTCAGCACTCAGACAAATTTACCATCGAAAGGACCTTGGGAAGCTTTATCTGGTTTAACCTTCTGCCTGGAAGGAAGATAATATCTAGAACTTCAAAGCATGTAAAAACCCCCAGGAGAATGATGGTGCATAACCTGCTTTGGTAAGTGGCTCCAATGTCACTACCTGGAGGGCAGTGGACAGCTGTAAAGTCTCAGCTGGGCTGGCCAAACATCTAGGAGCAGTGCCTGCAGGGAGGGTCTGGGCCCCTCCAGCAGGGACTCTCATGCATTCTAATGGGCAGAGAGAAGGAATCTTGGGGAGAAAAATGTGGGGTTAAGTGAAGCTTCCACAAGCCCCGTGGACGAACTAAATGTAATATTTAAAAAATATAAAGCTTTGTCTTTATTAATCATGATGATACTTTAAATTACAAAATTTCGAATCTATCAAAAAATAAATCACAGACAATGTAAAGAAATACTCACATAGATCCTTCACCTGGACTCACCAATTAGTAACATTTTTCCATATTTGCTTCATTTTTCTCTCTTTAGTGTGTTTTTCAGACCTAATGTCACTGCCTCCTCTCCTTTTTGATCTTCATGCTGATGTTGAGAATCTTTTCTTTACAGTCAAGAAGTTTGTTCCTGTGCTTGGCTCTCTCGCACTTAATGATAAACTCTATACTTTCACCCTCTCAGTGTCAAGAAAGGCAGCTGTCACCAACATATGCATACTGTCTGCCTTTTGAGTTTCACCAAAGGAAAAAGGGAAGTACTATGCCTGTAAAATGGCTTGTCTGGGGTCCTGGCCAAACTGGACAGTGGCCAGGATTCAAACACTTTTCAGTTCCCATCCTTTTGTACCAGCCACAGATGAGCAGAGGTTGTTTTGTGACGCTGACTTTTCTCTTCTGTCTCCTGTTCAGCAAAGGTCACATGAGGAACTTCACAGGCAGAGCGCCCAGCTGTTCAACTCTGAATCCTTCAGTCTCTGCTGTGCCATCTGACTCCTTCTGTCTGTGTGGGGCTTTTAATATAAACAGATAAGCCTTAAAAAGACCTTTCTGCTGGACCTCATCTGACGCTCCCAGCCAGTCTTCCCAGTTCCCCATACTGTGTCTTCAAACACCCAAGGTACTCCAAATATATACGCATGTGTGCGTCACCCTACACTTAACAACTCCTGTCAACATGGATCATTGAGCATCTACTATGTTTCAGGGTTATGTCCTGGAGATCCCTGGTATGCCCCTGCTCTCATGGAGTTTATAATCTAGCAGGGAAAACAGATATTGAACAAATAATTTCACTTGTGATGCATGTTCTAGTAAGGGAAGCATAGGTTTTTATGGGACCCTACTGCTGAGGGAGCTGAACCTAGTCTAGGTCAGGGAAGGTTCTCCTGCGAAAGAGATATTTAGGTTGAGATCTGAAGAAAGAGTAGGAGTTAACCAGGAAACATGAACTGGGGACAGGAGTTGGAGTGAAGATTTGAAAGGGAAGAATATTCCTGTCAGAGAAAACAACTTATACATATCTGTGGGGGTGAGCTAGAGAAAGAGATAGAGAGAGAGAGAGAGTAAGGTGCTGTCAAAGAACAAGAGCAACTGGTAGGTAAGTTGTCTACGGCCAATGATCACATGGGACACAGTGGTTTACTACTCAACCCAGGCAAGTCAGGTAGCAGGTGTATGTGCAGGAGATCAGCTCCTATCTCCCTTTCCTGAGAGGAAGGAGTCCTTAGCATACCCCGTCACTGGCTCAGGCACTGTCTTTAGAGAGTGACAGGTCTTTAGTGCCAACAGCTTGGCAGAGCAGAAGCAGATGTCTGGTAGAGTGGTGCTTTCTGTCCTACTACAGGTGAGGAACTGAGGCTCAGAGAGGGTAGCTTGTCAAGGTCACACAGCTTGCAGGAAGCTGCTAGCACCTAAACATTGGTTAGTTTGACCCAAGCATTCCTGTGCTAAGAGACTATCAAGTGCTGGGAAGGGAAATGATGTAAGACTGACAGTCAAACCTATATGAAAAATGAAGAGTACTGTAAATAGTAAATATGTGAATAAGTATTTTAAAATATATTTTTTCTTGTTCCTTAAGATTCTAAAAGGCAATAGATTGTTTAAAGTGAACATAATAATAATGTATTATGAAGTTTATAACATATGTAGAACTAAAATGTTTGACAACAGCAACATAAAGAACATAGAAGGGGTAAATAAAATTTTGTTGTTAGGTTCTTATAATATATGTGAAGCGTACAATGCTAATTCAAGGTAAAACAAAAAATAAGAGAAACTAAAAAATAGATACAACTGAATATTATATTAAATATACTGTATTGTTAATGATATACTATATTATACTATATTAAGATACTATATACTTTAATAGTGTATTAAAGTACTTAATTAATAGATGGTAGGAGAGGAGGTGAAAAAAGGACAAAGAACACATAGGAAGAATAGAAAACAAACTTAAACCCAACCATATTAATAATTACATTAAACATAAATGGACTAAACCCATTAAAAGGCAAAGATTGTCAGATTGGATAAAAACCAGGCTATCAGTCAAGTGTGACACTGGATAAAAGACATTTTCAGACATGTAAAGTCTCAAAAACTTACTTCCTCTTACAAAAAGCTATTGAAGGATATGCACCACTAAACAAGGGAGTAAAGCAAAACTGAGCATCCAAGAAATAGGACGTAACAGTGGAGTGAGGAAGAAAATTTCCAGGATGGTGAAAATGTAACTATCCTGAGTTTCTGGCTGATCAGCAAGCTTACAGTGTTTCCAGCTCAGATTGGAGCAGGGTGACAGAGCATACCAGGAGAGATGTCTCCAGGGGTCAAAATGGATCTGATGGAGTATCCGATACATTTGCAGAGGAAAAACAATTCATAGGAATGATCTCCCAGCTTCCTTTGCAGTTGCAAATGAACAAGTAATACAGTTCTGCCCAATGAGATGCAAGCTGCATTCTACTGGGTGGAAATGCTAGGAAAACTATTATTTTTCAATGAAAAAATCAAAGACTGGCTGGCACACTCACACTGTTGTCCTCACCCCTTCGTCCTGCCTGGAATGAGGATGTGGTATCTGGAGGACACGGAGGAGGCATCTTGAGACCATGAGAACAAAATCCATACACTAACTAGGATTTTGTGCATAAAGATCAAGAATTCTGGAACATGGATGACATGATAATTAGAGAAGCGGTATTTCCCAAAGCATGGTAGGGAGTGAGAGCATTTTAGAGGGAAATGCATCCAGACACACTGCTAAATAGCTTTGAGTTGCACCCATTAAAATTTAGGCAGTCATTACTATATCTGTTTCCTTTTTCACCCACTTAAATGACTGGCTTGCTTAATGCACAAATAACTCAAGTTGATTATTGCCACCACCTTTGAACTTCCCTTCAGAGTAAGGGTGTATTGTAAATTTTTAAATCTTCATACTATCCTGATGTCTCAGTATCCCTATATACAGGCTATGGGCACCTCTTCCGGGCAATCAGGTGCACTGTTGTGATGAGGTGGGTCCCTGTGACAAGTGCCCCTTCTTACTGTTTCCTGTTTGTGACCCAGTGACATTCAAATGCACCAAAGAAATCCCCTCATGCCTTTTCCTTGTGTTCTCCACCCTGACGCCTAATTAGCATATTGACTGTCCTATGAGTTGTATTTAACTCAGGCTAGTTTTGATCCCTGTGGTGGCTTCATGAAAATCTTACTTGTTGATGTTCTTATTGTTACAGTTAATATTGACAATTTAATTCTAACAATGTGGATTGCGTTGCATATAACTCAGGCTCATAAAATAATAAAAAATAACAAATTAGAAAGGATCGTTTTGTTTCAATAAAACACCATGGCCCCAGGGGAAAAAAAGTTTTTTTCTAGCATGGCAGTCAGTGTGTTAAGTCACTTGCTAAGGAGTCCCCTCTCTCTGCTCCTTTCCTAGTAGGTTGAGCCTGCTGCATTGGTGCTCCTCCTACGTGGTCCCCTGTGTGGTGTGGCCTGCCTTCCCCTCTAGGACCTGTGAGTATAGTAAATCCTTTAATTTCTTTTTTTCTTTTTCTCTTTCTTTCTTTCTTCCTTTTTAACATTTCTGGGAAAGACAGAGTAAATTCTTTAATTTCATATGCTTCTCTGAGTATAATTTCTGTAGCTGTGATAGACTGATCCTTAAAGACCCCACAAGGGGGACTTACCCCCCTATTTACAACACAGAGGGCAATGTACAGGTCCAATGTTTCATAGATCAAAATAAAACAATATAGAATTGTTTTGATAATGTGGAAAAAATTATATAGTAGGTGACTAAGAAAAAATGTTTTGAGAATCACTTCTTTGCCAACTAGTCACAGCACAAGGGCAAGACGGGGTGGGATGAAAAATAAATTTTTGTATGACTCTGTTAAATTCATTGTAATGTCCCTGTCCTGTAAGAGAGGAACACAAAAGAAATAGCAGCTACTCCGGTTTTAAGATAACTATTTTATCAAAGGTAATCTTGCTTCCTAGTATTAAATTATGAAAATGATATCTTTTCACCTCATAAACCTGGTCACTCTTTAGACGTTTCTCCCATGCTCCCTTTCTCCTTTCTCACGAAGCATTTGACAATAAATGAGCTGAGACATATTATTCATCTCTCTGGTCTCGATGTGACTTTCAGATCTAATGTTTAACCCTAGTCCCTGGGGAGTCAGGCATCCCTCCCTAATCAGATTTGATAAAACAGCAAGAGGTTTTCAGAAAAAAATAAAAAAGTCTAATTGCTGGCAGCAAGAACAAAGATTCAACCTCCAGTCTTCCAGATGTGGGTGGATTCTGTCCAACACAGATATCATTTAAAATTTAATTTTAAATCCTTTAAGTTCTTCAAAAGAAGATGTTCAATGAACTGTGGGAGCTGATGACAATTTTAAATATTCACAATGTCCTTGTGTTAGTAAAATGCGCTATGCTTCAAAAGAGAAAAGAGAAAAATACCAACAACTTACCAGGCACTGTACCTTCTTTAATTTTCATAACCACTTTGAGGAGTAGTACTATTATTGGAGATCAAACTGGGGCTCACAAAGGTAGGTAACTTGATCAAAGTTACTTAGCCACTGAGTGGGGAAGTTAGAATTGGAACTCAAATGTGCCTGGCCCTGGTATTTTTTGCTATTCCTTTACACTGGGAATTGTGGCATTTCATTGCTGTAGAATTTCACCAGTGAGCCACTAGTCCTTTTGCTGACAGATCGATCATCTGGCCTTCCTAGAAGTGATCACTGAACTGATGGTATTAACTGCTTCTCCTCGCACTTACTGGTTGACTCCCTCCATGTGCAAAAAGCTTTGTACCATAAGGGAGAAATACAAAAGAAATAGAAGACAGCGTTTTTACTCTCAATGACACTCAAATCTAATTGGAGGAAGAGAACATGTAAATAAAATCTGTATGTTGCCAGGTACTAATTGATAAGCTAGAGACAGCCTGATGTCTCTTCTATTTTTGTTTTCTTATTCTAAAGATAATATCTACACATTGTAGGAAAGTATCCTCTAATCTCATTTGGAAAGTCTCCTCTAATCTCATCGTTTGGTATGTTTCCTTTAACTCTTGTTTTCAGTGTACATGTTTATATATATTTAGACATTTAATTCAATGATGTTTCTATATTCTTGTATGTCCTGTTTTTAATATTGTATTATAAACATTTTATCATGACATTAAAATTATTTCAAAATAATTCAATAATTATATATTAATCAATAATTATATTAATAATTATTTGCTAAATAATTTAATGGCACTATACTATTCATAGTATTATAATTTGTTATCTTCTGTGACTAGACATTTAGATTAATTCCAGTGTTTTTTATTTTTTATAAATAGTATTGCTTTGAACATACTAGACTACAAATCTTTGTCTATGTCTCTACTTACTGACTTTGGATAAATTCATTCAAGAGGAATTGAGAATAAATTTTTGGACACTCTTGATACATGTTGAGAAGACATAAAATGGAATGGAGATTCCTAAGCAGGATTGGGGTACACCACTTTGGGCAAACAAGGGGATAAAGTACCACATTATGTCTCCAGTTCATTCACCAATTGG
>RJWJ010038815.1:0-14770 GCA_004363605.1 Indri indri
CTCTAATTTAGTGACGCCAATCATTTGTATTACATTGATTTCAATTAATGCTTTTAGCCGTGTATGTGCTTGGTCACCCAACTTGATTCTTGCACCTACTTGTTATTTAATTGCTAGAAGAAGCAGCCCTGTGACAATAAGTGTGATCCTCATTATATTGAGAAGGAAGGGGGGGACTCGGAGAGTTCAGTGGCTTGCCCAAGGCCCAAAGCCGATTCCTCTTGGAAGGCCATGCTTCGTGGGAATGGGTTAAGTTCGGGGCACTTACAAAGGGCAATAAGTACTTGCTGTGAAAAGTATTACGAGGCTTTCTCTTGTGGTGTTGATTCTACCTGGTAAGAGAACCTTGATGAGCCAAGTGTTCATCTGGAATTTTAGTAAACTCACTCCTTGAACACATTTATTTTTGTAGCATTTCCCCCCACGAAAGTTTGACATTATTGACACAGTCGAAGTCAAGCTATGTAGGCCCTCGGCAAGGACGCAGCTCATCCAAGCCTGGGCCCCTTCCCTGCCCACCCTGGGGAGTCGAGGGGGTGGTCTCTTCCCTGTGTTTCGGCTTATTTCTCTTAAGCAGAGTCTAGAATGTCCCTTGTCCTTTCTGCAGATGCATGGCTGGTTCTTCTTCTTTTCTCGGATGTTCCCTGAGGCCACTTCTAGCGAGGGCCACTGCACTTGCTCTTCCTGTTTCATCCTTTGAGGCGAGTGGCAGCTTTATGTGACGACTGAACTCTCAGTTAAGCCAGAGTAAGCAGACTTAGGGAGCAACCTGGGATTCTCTGGCAACCTCAGAGGTTCCACTCTAAACTCTAAGCCATTTCATTTACTACCCGATGAGAGGCATGACATCTTCCCACTAATTAACGGCGACCCTCCTTAGCGATGAGTTACTGTCTGCATTCCCACAGACCATCTGGAGAAGAGTCCGGACACTGGAGAGTTTCTATTTTTAACAGGTTTTGGCATTGCACTTACATTCCATTACAGCTGATTCAGAAGTCACAGAAAACTTGAATTGTGCTCTTTTTTTTTTTTCCCCCTTCACCTAAGGCCACTATTAACTGGATAAAGGGCTTTCTGCGCTGTTACCTATTATACTACAAGAGCAAATAGAAAGCAGCATTAAATTAAAAAACAAACAAACAAAAACCCTTTGGCCTAACCACTTTGCTTCTGGGGCCGGTTCCACCTTGTCTGCAAAAGAGGCTGAAGGGGAAATTATTTTGGTACAAACACAGGCGGAAGCATGAATGGCGACTCAGTTAAAAATAAGGCAGTGCTCATTCCCCGCAGTGGGTCTTGCTTGGAGCGGGGAACAGCAGAGGTGGGCGGAAGGGGAGCACCATAGGGGCTTTCTCTCTTTCCGCAGAGGAAGAAACCCGCTAGATGGACATGGCAGCTTGTTCAGTGAACAAAGAGGAAGCGGCTGCCCCCGGTAGAGTGAGGTGTGGGGGAAGAGCACAGACTCCAGAGCCACCAGGGTGCCCGAGTTCAAGTCCCCTTCTGCCCACTTGTTGCATGACCTTGGGAAAGTTGCTCAGCCTCTTGTGTTTGCTAATCTGTAATAATAGGAAAGTATTAGCATCCTCCAAGCACTTTTGGAAAATTCTATGAGATAATACATGGGAAGCATTTAGAAAGTGCTGGGCACATAGTGAGCATGCAGTAAGTGTTCAGTCTCGTTTACCCTGACCCTAACCCTAACCCTAACCTTGACCCTGACCCTAACCCCAACCCTAACCCTAACCTTTTACCAGGTGTCTGTTCTTCAAGCAATGTGGTAGCCCAGTACACAGATTTCCCTTATCTTTAAAGTGGAAATAACTCCCACTTTGTAGATCCTAATCAGTAAATATTAATTCAGTGTTAATTTACTGTCCAGCTGCCAACACTCTAAATGAAAGAAAGTGCTCTTAATTATTGTGCCAAGACAACAGGTATAAATTGAGACTGTCCAGGACAAACGAGGAAGGTGACTTTAAGAGCCAGGTAGGCAGACGTGAGACCTCTGTTTTCAGCGGTCACAGTGAGGTGCCATCTAACTGATCTTGTGGATTTGATTCCTAGCCTAGAATGAGCTTCCAAATCACCAGTGGCATTAGGAAAACATTTCAGAGCTGTGTCTCTGATCTCCGGAACCAACGCCTGTGGAACCCGAGTGGGGTGTGTGTGTGTGTGTGTGTGTGTGTGTGTGTGACCACTGATTTTGATGCAAACCCGCAGTTGCTCTTGCTGGTGAGCCATGAAATTTCAATTTCATGGCTTCTCTCTAGCTGTCAATAATGAACAATAAGAATAAATTAAATTTCCATCAGACCTTATAATTGCTATTATTTTTCACACGTCATCTCATCTGATCTCTGACACGGCCATCCTCCGAAGTGTCACATGTTCTTCCAGTGAGATGCACAGAGGTTACCGCTGGCGCCATTCTGGAATTAGACCCCGCACTTTGAGTTTAGAGATTGATTTTTCAGTGTATATGACAATCTTCTCTTCAAACCATGATCCATGTTGGACGAAGAGCACAGCCCTGACACCCATGGAAGGTACGGAGTTATGAACACCTGTCCCCGGGCAAACACTGGCCTGTTTACCATCACCCTAGATGGGTCTGCAGTTCCTAGACCTGCACGTGAAGGAAATTATGCATATGTGCCCTTTTTTTCCCCTCTTTTCTTTCATTCGCTAGAATGATTCTGGGATGCATCCACGTTGCATATATCAATATTTGTTCTATTCTAGAGTAATAGGTATAAGTTTTTATGCTTTCACCTATTGATGAAACTTAGACTGTTTCCACTTTGGGACTATTACAAACAAAGAAGCTTCTTTAAACATTCATATGCATGCCTTTGTGTTCATATTTTCACTTCTCCTGGGTAAGTATTGAGGAGAAGAATGGCTGGGTCATATGATAGATAAATGTTTAACTTTTTAAGAAGCTCCCAAAATATTCTTTTGCAAAATGATTGTCATGGGTGTGTAGTAGTATCTTGTCATGCTTTTAATTTCCATTTTCCTGATGACTAATAACACCGAGCACCTTTTCATGTATTTATCAGCCATTTATGTATCTTCCTGTGTCAGTGCCTATTCCAGTCTCTCATCTGTTTTTTTAATTGGATTTTTTTCATTATCGAGTTGTAGCGTCTCCGTATATATTCCGGATACAAGTACTTAGGTAGATATTTATAGTGCTCATATTGTCTCACAGGCTACGTTTCGTCTATTTTCCTAATGCTATCTTTTGATGAGCAGGAGTTTCTATTTTGATCAAGCTCATTTATCTACTCTTAGGATTATTGCTTTCTAAGTCCTGTCTATGAAATATTTCCCTAGTCTAGGATCACAAAGGTATTTTCCTGTGTTTCCTTTTAAAATCTTTAGAGTCTTAGCTTTTATATTTAGGTCCATAATCCATATCGAATTAATTTTTTTCATATGATATAAGGTATTAATACAATTCAAGGACCATCTTTTTACATTTAGATAGTCAATGACTCTTACATCATTTGTCGAAAAGACTTTCCTTTCCCCCCTTGAATTACTTCGGTACCTTTGTTGAAAAATCAATTGGCTACACATGTGTGGTCTGTTCCTGGAATCCCTGTTCTCTCTATTCATCTATTAGTCTGTCCTTATGCTAATACAATCCCAGTTTGATGACTGTGTCTTTTTAACAAGACACGAAGTCGTAGCATAAACTCCCCCTGACATTGTTCTTTTCCACGTTGCATTGACAGGTCTAGATCATTTGCATTTTCGTACAAATTGATTGAGTCAAGCATTCTCTTTCTTATTTCAAAGAATTTGTCCATTCCATCCAGGTTGTTGAATTACTTGGCGTATAGTCTAAAATATTCACTTATTGTCCCTGTGGGCTGTAAGCTCCAAGAGCTTCCAGAGGTCACACGCGTAAGGACACACTGAAGGTGAAGCAAGCCGTGGTGGGGACGACCTTGTTCCATCATTGGGCCTCAGCGAAGACCCCAGAAGAGTATGCCCTAGGAGCAGGGCTGTTCTAGCCCTAGAAGCAATAGCAAAGCCTAAAGCCAAGCCTCAAAGAATCAAGCTGATCTGCCCACCAGTCTTTTTGCAGGCACTTACCCTGTGCTTGCACAGCTGAATATTTGGCAGTAGATTCACAGGGATCCAGCTGCAGATAGCTGGGACTTCCCTGCACAGCCTTCTCCTCACCGGCACCTGGTTTTGCAAATTGCATCCATCTCAGCCTCCCTGAGTAACAGCCTCTGTTTCCTCCACTCAGAGACTTGCTCTTGGTTAGGGCTCCACTTCCCTGTGCCACAGTTTAGAAAATGCCCGTAAGAGCAAAGCCAGGGTATATCTCACAGATTTCCTCTAGGGGATCTAAACCCTAAATGCTTACAAACAGGTGCTTCCTACATTGTGTCCAATTGTCTCTTTTTTTAATGGCAGGAGAGTATGTCAATATCCATTACTGTGTCATGGCTGGAAGCCAGTAACAAACTTTTGAACAATGACATACATTAAGTAAACAAGTGCAATGTCAATGATTCTCAGGATCTTTTTTAGCTAATTAAGTTCAACATCCAATTATTGAGACTTGCCATATAGAAGGTGCCATGTAAGGGATTATGGGGGATCAAATAGGAATAAAGCAAAAATACTTGCTCTGAAAGGTCTCCCTGGGCAGAGAGGGAAAACAGAAAGAAGTGTAACAAGCTGTCATATACTGGAGGTTCATAATGCCATAAAAGGGAAATCGAAGTGCTCACAGGGGCATGGGGAGAGTGCTTGATTTTGGCGTGGGGATAGTGGTAGGTGCTAGTGTTTTGGAAAAATTCTTATAGCAATGCCATTTGGCTATTAAAGAATGGTAACCTCCATAACCCGCAAACTATCCTCTTTTGAAGCTTTAGATACTCTCTAAGCTTTGTGTCTTGTTTACAGACAGATACCGTTCCAGTTTTATTTTTCGTTAAACTCCAGAGAGTCAAGTGAGCTGGCTTTCCCTGCACACGCATGAAATGACCTGTCAAGATAATGCGTTATTATCGCTGTCGGGAGAAATAATTGGAAATGAAAAATGTCCTTTGAACAAAAGTAAATGAGAAGAAGCAGGAATAAGGTGAGAGTTGAAAGATGACAGGGCTATGACTTGTATAAGCAAAGGGATGAGTATATTTAGATCTGCTTGATATATTAGGAGTCCTTTTTAGAACAGGTTCTTACTACATGGGTCGAGAAAGCTACGCTTAGTTAAAAGAGCAGAACACTTGGAGCATCACTAGAAGTTATTCAAGACTAACTTAGCTGGCAATGCAGACAACAATTGGTACCTGACTTTGAATCAGACGTCTAGCTTGACCACCTGAAGACATCTTTTATCCCTCTGGCTTCATCTTCAGTACCTCGGACGTAGTGAATGCTTAATGATGATTTATTAAAGTGATCACCGTTTTGTGACCACTTTTCCTTTGAAATTCCCCTGAATCCCTCTTCTCCACAGCCTCACTCAACCCTCCAACACGGCAGTTCTCAGACCTGTTGTTCTCGGGCGCCTGCTACACTCTCAAAATTATGTAGCACCTCAAAGAGTTGTCGTTTATGTGGATTCTTTCCACTGATATTTACCATATGAGAAATTTTAAAAATATTAATTCCTTTAAAATAACGATAATAAATCCAATACATGTTAACATAGGTAACATATTTTTGTAAAAGTAAACTGTTTTTTTTAAAAAAGTGAGAAGAGTGACATTGTTTTGCGTTTTTGCAAAGCTCTTTAACGTCTGGCTATAGAAAGACAGCTAGATCTTCATAGCTGCTTCTGTGTTCAGCCAGTTACAATAATGCACGTCAGATCATCTCTGTAAGGCTCCATTCCGCCCTCATGACAGAATGAGAGTGAAAAAAGCAAATAACGCCTTGGTGTTGTCATGAATATATTTTCACCTTGCAGACCCTTTGGAGGAGAACAATGAGAACCGATGCTCTAAGGTGACTCTTCCTTTCACACTTGATTTATTCTCATCTCTACACGTATTTGCTCAGGGAGTGAACTAGCTTCTCTGGGATGTCCTGAACATACCTGCCTTAAAAACAAGGCCATGCCCAAGTGACCGCACATTGCAGAGGCTGCCTGGTGGTCACGGCGTCAAATCTGCCTGGTTTCCAGGACCTCCTTCCATCCCAGCCTGCCTTTCTCCTGTTGTGTCGTTTCCTCCCAGGTTCACTGTGACCCTCCTTTCACATGAGGCCTTTCACTTGAAATGCCCTCCCCTCCCTTGTCCCATATGTCCACGTGGTGTTTGTTCTCTGAGGCCATATGTAGGGTCCATGCGTCCTCCAATCTTTCCTCCATAAATGGTCCCCACCTCAATGGCAGTCTCCTCTGACGGTTCCGTGTCAGCGTGTGCTGTGAGTTACTGTTGTGTTTCTCCCAGTCTTTGTGACCCCAGGAGGTCAAAAACAAAGTCTCACTTCTCTGTGTCCTCTCGGTCCTGAACACATTTGGTTTTCAAGGAGGATGGATTAAAAAGCCAACTCATTTAAGAGAATTTAAAGAAAATTGGAAATGCAGATAAAGGCAACAAGAAGTGGAGGTCATCGGTGAATTATTTTTATAGGTATGTGCTTTTATTCTTTTTTAATTTTTAAAATTTATTATGGAATTTATTAAATATATACAAAAGGAGAGAGTACAGTGTAATGAAGCTGATGAACCTATCACCCAACTCGAACAACTGTAAACAAATACATAGGCAGTTTTGTTTTATTCAAATGCCTCACTCTGCCCAGATTCTTTGGAAGCAAATTCCAGACAGTGTATCTCCTCATCTCTAAATATTTCACTATGTGCCTCTAAATAATACTCTTTTTTGAAAATCATAACTGTAATACCGTTATAATTCTAAACAAAAATTGACAATAATTCTTTGTTATCAAATATCCAGTGTTCACATTTCTTTCATTTTCCTTATAGCACTTTGGGAATTTTTTTGTTTGACTTGTGATCCAAATAAGGTCCATGTATCATGAATGGTTGATATGTCTAAATTATTTTACTCTACAAGTTCCTTCTTCATCTATTTTTTCCTTTTCCTTGGAATTTTTATTTTATTTTTCTTTGAATAGATAGTTTTCCATACTCTGGATTTTGCTGATTTCATTGCAGTGGTGTCCTTTAATATGTTCCTCTTCTACTTGTATTTACTTGAAATCAGTCATTAGATTTAAAAGACTTTCTTAGTTGTTTGTTGTAAAACTAATGTTTAGATGGTGTATACGTCCATCAGGAAGTACATAATGTTTTGTTGTTTTCTAGATATTACTAATGATAGTCATTGTCTTGAATCATTAATTTGCTTTATTTACTTGGGATGCAAAATGGTGACATTCTAACTCTATCCTTCTATCTTCATTTATTAGCTGCCTTCTATCTTCATTTATTAGCTGGAAAACAGCTATGAGGATTAACTGAGGTGTAGAGTTTATGTGCTTGATTCTTTACTTATCTACCAGTTTTCAAAAGAAGAAGGTGGTTATTTAGCTTCCTTCAAAGCTAATCAACGAAGTTCTCTTTTCTCCCAGCATTGTAAAGAACTTATGGATTGAAACACATTATTATTAATCCTTATAGTAATTATTAATCCTTTGTGAATGCTTATTGAATCTCACATTGTCTCATCTTTGGCCAGTGATAGCTCATTCAGGTTCATTCCCGAGTTCTTTTGGCATGATTCTGTGGCCACGTGACCTGTGGCTGTAAGTCTGTTCTTGTATGTTTCCTGCCCACACCTGGAATCAGCCCTGTCTCCAAGGAGTCTTGGTTCTTTTTAGTAGGAGATATTATTTAGAGGACACAATCTAATGGAATATTCATTGCAACTGCATTGATCATGGTTTCTAGGGTTTTTTAGAAGTCAAAGCTAGGAAAGAAGATTTTTTTTTAAAAAATAAAGTACACCATTTGTTTCCCAGGTAACAAATCATTAGTATATAGTACGCAAATAATAAGTTATCTTTCCTATTGTTTATATCTGCTTTCTTCTCTCATTGCATTGACTTAATCTTCTAAACATTGTTCATTAACTATAATTTTAGACATCTGTTTCTTGTTCATAATACACTTCTGCTCTCAAATTCCCCATAAAGTGAGGGATAAACCCTATTTTCAATATTAACAAACTATAGGTCAAATCTGATCTGCCTCCTTTTTTTGTACAGCCCATGAATTAAAAAGAAATTTTACATTTTTAAATGATTTTTAAAAAATCAAAAGAAGACTATATTTTGTGAAATGTGAAAATTATATGAAATTCAAATTTTAGTTCTACAAATAAAGTTTTATTGGAACATAGCCACGAACATTCATCTGCATAATGTCTATGGCTGCTTTCAACCTAGAATGGCAGGGTTGAGTCCTCAGACAGAGACCATACAGCTAGCAAAGCCTAAAATAATTACTATTTGGTCCTACATACAAAAAAATTTTGCCAGTTTCTGCAAAAACACTTGATCATGGTTTGTTTTTACTTAATAGATTAATAGATTCAATTGACTCAAGTTTTATAATATATTAACTTAATTTCTAAGTGATGCCAGTCTGTGGAGTTGGTTGGTTGTTTTGTGGTGGTAGAAGGTGGTTGATATTTTTTATTTGCTTTGTTTTGATTTTGGGCTGTTTCCCAGTTTGGGTATCAGAATTATGGTACTCTTGGAAGTGAATTGATAAACTTTTCACAAATTTGAAGATTCTGAAAATACTTCTATGGTATGAATATAAACTATTTGGACCGAACAATTTCTAAGGATAAATTTTGTCAATTGTATGTCTTCTATAATTATTATGGTATTTACTAAAAGATATTCTGTCTCTTCTTGAATAAAATTTGGCAAATATCCTCAAAATTATCCAAGTTCTTCATATTATCTGCATACAGCTGTTTCTTGAACTTGCTTTCACTTTTCTCAGCATCTGAAAATGTATTTTTTCTCATTACTGATGGACAGTTATGCTTTTCCTTTTACATTCTTGGTTAGATTTGTCAGAGTCATGTCCAGTCTGGAGTCTTTTCAATGAATCAGCTTAAATGTGCTAATTAGTTCTAATGATTTTCTGTTTTTCTAATGCATTAATTTTTCTTTCTTTGTTTTGATTTGTGGTTCTTTTCCAGCTTATTTAGGCTAATGCCCAGTTCAGCTATTTGTGTCTTCCTTGCCTAGATTTAACTCATCTAAGGCTCTGCAGAGGGGTATAGTCATGGTTTCTTGCAAAAGGCTGTCATTTTCAGCATTTTCTAAGTTGTCATTGCAGTTTTGATTTCCTCTTCAACTGAAAAATTATTGATAGATATTTTGTTTTGTCTGTATTTTAGTCATCTACTTCAAGTATAGTTTTATCCATTTTTTCTAAAGCTTTTTAAATATATATATATATACACACATACATATGTTTGTTATTATTTGGTACATAAAATTTAACAAATATAGCTCTATTGGCAGGTGTGCCTTATCAACATAAATAATCCTCTACATCCCATGGAATGCCTTGTGCCTTGGATTCTACTTTATTTGATACTAATATTGCTGTCCCAGTTTCTTTACCTTGGTTTGGTATATGTGTCAAAAACATATTATTTATTTAACCATGCAATAATATTTTGTTTGGTATTTTGTGTCTTTCATAAGCAGAACATATTTAATTTTTTTTCTTAACTCAGTGTGAGAGGGTTTGTCTTTTACTACAGGACTTTAACCCATTTACATTTATTTTTATAATTCATATATTTGAACATCTTTGTAATTCATTTTAGTCATCCAAGGATGAGCATGAATATAATAAAAATATAAGCAAGAGTTATTACAAATTTATTATTTTAATTGTATACATTATATAGTAATAACAATAATGATAATAATGTGTATTGCCTTATTATGTGCCAGACACTGACCTATATATTATTCTCTACATTAATTAACTTATTTGATTCTCACAACATAAGTTAAGCATTTAATACATAAGAAACCTAAGGCAAAGAGTGAGAAAGTACTGACTTAAATGTCTATTCTTTTAGTATTTCTTAGTGAAATATTAAGATAGAACTCGATAGGTCTTCTTTGTGCTCCAAAGGGAATGTCTTACCAGTCTGTGTGCATTAAGAGAATTTTATCCAGGATTGGTGATGAATTTTACTTAATGCCTTTTTATAACTATCAAATTAATCATGTATTCTTCTGATCTACTATTCATATCTGGCGAGGATATATTTATAGGTCTAATACAGATAAGTCAGTCACTCAGTGGAAAAATGGATCTGATTTTGCCAGTGAAAATTTAGCAGTGAGTATGCAGCACTGCATGGCAGTAGAGAAACCAGGGAGGTGGCTGTGCAGATTCTCAGCAGGTTCAGTGTTAGGGGGCGCGGGGCAAGATCTGGAGCCAGGCTTGCATGGTTTGACCCACCCTCATTTTAACAGGCAGATTGTCTTTTGGTGGTGTGCTGAACCAGGGTGGATGGTGACAAGTGAACAAAGGTTCCATGGTCAGGACTGGGTGATTGGATGTTGTAGGGGAGGTTGGGGAGTGCAGGGTTGAAGGTGACAATGGGTTTCTGGCTTGGACAACTGAGAGGAAGGCTGCCACTAACTGAGGATGTAGCAGAGAGGAAAGAGAAGGTTTGTGAGAGATGGTGAGTTTGGTTTGGTGATGTTAAGGATGAGATGGTTTGAAAACAGCAGGAGAGATGTCTGGGAATAGTTGTATGTGCAGGACTGGAGCCCAGGAGACAGGTATGGTCTAGGAATAGAGATTTGAGAGTCATCAGGACCAGGTGTGAAATGGAGGAGCTGCCCTGACCTTGATCTCCCCCTGAAAGTACCAGGCAGTTCTCAGCTGAGGCTACAGAAGGCTTGGTTAAGTTTGGAAAGAGTGAGCTTGTCCTCTGTGAGCAAAGCGGAGTTTTCCAAATGTGGCATTTATTATGCAAGATGGAGGCATGGCCAGTTCTTGTTTGCAAAGATATCTATCATCAAAACAGTGCCATACTCTATTGCCTTTTAAAATTAAAGAGAAAATTGCCCCAAGTCCCATTCTGCATTTTAAAAATTGATCCATCCAGCTATGCTTAGAAGCCATATTATAGCTTCCAAAAAGACATCTTGTGTTTTTTAAATAAGCTATTAAAATTCCTGTATGTACTTGTTATGTCCATTTGAATGCTACCCATGTCTGATGGAGATCAGGCCCCATGGTGGTCTAGTCCAAATGGAGCCTGGGGCTGTTTACCTAAGCAGCTGGGGGGAAGGAGCAGAGATCTTCAAGCAACCTCCATCCCTAGCTTACCCCAGGCAGGGGAGGGGCATGTGGGAGCTGGGAGTGGGCGGCAAGGTGTTATTCCTGTTCCTACTCCATGAAGAGCTGGAGGTTTCTGCTAGAGGATGACTGCAGTATCTGGGGCTGCCTGCAGGTGAGCCAGTGGCCATTGAGAGGACCTGGTATGTCATGTCCAAGTGGATAATTGTCCAGAGAACTCTGATTAAGCATCTTTACAGTGATCTGGAACTGAAAATCCATCTGCCTGCTCCCCTGTTCAGCTCACACTGCACAAGCATCAGCCAACTCACCCAGGTCCTTGCTAGCGGCAATCAGGACTTGAACATGGGTAAGCCCTTCAGCTGAGTGTGAAGGAACATCGTCCTGAAAAAGTCCTACACTTGCTCCTTGGGAGATCGATTTTGGTTGCTTACGCCCCTGCTTCAGATTTGTGGTGTTTGGCTTTGGACTCACAGCCCACGAATAGGAGAGGAGATGATGGCTATCACCTCTTAATTATGGGCTTCAACCCTTCCTCCAGGGCCCTGTAAAATAACTTTATAAGTACTGGAAGTAACGATTTTATGAAGTGCTGCATCTTAGCAGTCTAAAATTATTTAGAGAATGGCTTTGTTTTCACGTTAATATGACTATCTTGGAGATCAAGAAGATAAAGTTTTGGAATGTGAGTTAAGACATGTTCCTCCATTTAAAATTGTATTTCCAGCTGTGAGTAGTGGAAGCAGGCATTTTACTCAAAACGTCATTCTCTTCCGTCAACAAACGTCATCCGTTGACTCAGTGAACATTCACTGAGAATCGTGTTCATCGCTGAGATGCGAATGAAAGATGAGTACTGAGATCGTGAGGGTTGCATGTGTCATCCACTCAACAATATTGTTGGGAGCTGCTACCTGCTATAAACTGTTGTGGGTGTTGAGGATACAGCAGTGCAATCAAAAGACAAAAAGCTCTGCCCTCAAGGAGTTTACATTCAAGAAAAGGGACAAAAAAGAAAAAGAAAGAAATACATAAAGGACAGAAGATGGTGGTAAGTGCTATAGAGAAAAGTTAACAGGTGCTAAATACATAAGGAGAAAGCAAGTTAGGCTGTACTAAAGGAAGGGGTCGTGGATTAGCTGGATTTTGAACACAGCCTTGAAGATAGACAAAGAGAATCTAGTACATTCAAGTCTTAATAGACACAGGGGAGAGGGAAAGGTCACCAAGAGAACAGCAGGAGAAAGCAGCAGAGAACCACAACCACGCGAGTTGAGGTCACACTCACCTTGGGGGATTAACAAAGTTACAGTGAAAAATCTTCCGTGACAGGAAGAGAGCCTTGGTGTTGGACATTCATAATTCAATCAAACAGACATTTGTTGGAGATACTCACAGGATGCAAACTCCAAAGGCAGGAACCTTGTGCAGATCTACAGCAGTGCCTGGTCCAGAGAAGGTGCTGAGTAAATTGTTAAATGAATGAATAATGGAAGAGAAGGTCGTGTGGCACCGGTGGAAGCAAATGATGAAAGGCCTTGAATGACAGGGTGATGAGCTTGAACTCGATCTTCTCAGCAACAAAACGATAAACCGCAACACGTATCTCGGCAGATACACCTTTATGAGGTTCCCTTGATGACATCACTGAGCCCCTTGAAAAACCTCCCCTCCCTTTAGCTATTTCTAGTTTTTTCTTCTCGTGGTTCCCTCCATTTTCTTCCCTTTCTGTCCCATCTCTTTGGAGAGGACGAGATGACCACTGCCATCACCTCCCAGGCCCCAGATGTGCATGTGTGTAGCCCATATGTCATCAAGGAGCTCTGGAGCCATCTGCAGCCCAGACCATGCCATGCTCCTTGCAGAAGAGCAAACAGCATTCCCGTTTGATGTCAGTGGGCTTCCCCAGGCAGGTGCGCCTCATGCCAGCAGCCCCTGGGTTCTCCTCCCAGCCCTTCTTTCTGCAAGCTCAGAGTAAACCTCCAGGACAGACATCGGGGTGTCCTCCCAAACCACCGCCCATATCTTGGGCTCCCCGCTTTCCAAAGTCTGCCCTCCTCCCCTCTGCTCCTCTCCCCACAGTGTTCCTTCTTCATCCCACCTGACACGAGCCTGTTTTTCCCTTTTGACTGTTTCCACTTGCCTGGAAGCATTTGCTTTTACAGAAAGGAAGGGGTAGTGTCAATCACCTGTTCTAAACCTTTAATTTGACACATGAGGGAGCTGAGGCCCAGGAGGGAAAGATGACTCACCCAGCTGTAAACAAGTGCAGGGCTGCTGGAGATGGCAGGGAGGAGCAAGGCACACGTGGAGGGTGTTCCGCAGGAGAGCATCGTGGGGCCTGATGACTGTCTGGAACGTGAGAGGCAAAGGAAAGGGAGGGACCATTTACACATCCTCCGCCCAGGCACTCTGTTGGGCCCCTGCCCTGACCTCACATGCAGCGAGAGACATGACCCGGGCCCTACCGTTGGAGAGCACACGCTCTGCGCTCTGGAGGATAAGACAATCAAACAAAGCAAGTGAATAAGAAAACTTAAAAACTGCAAAATGTGCTGTGAAAGAGATAAGGCCCCCGGCAGGTGTGAGGTCAAGGTGGCGGGTGAGGAAAGCTTTTGTGCAGAGAAGACGTTTTAAATGGGAGACTCGTGAAACAACAGTGACCTTCACAAAAGTGGCACAGTTTGAAAAATAAGCTGGTTTGTGAAGGGAGATCCACTTTTAAAGAAAGTGGAAAGCCCATAAAAGAACACGATGACTTCGTGGCTAGCTTTTCCTTGAACAAATAATCTTTTGTTCAGTAAAGAGGGTGAGGTGGAATCTTGGTATCTTTTGAGAGTTTGGGAATATTTGTTCAACACAAGGAAGTCTTCTAGAAGGACATGCTCGCACTGCATGGGGTCCCACACTCCCTCTCCTGAGTTCCTGTGGGCGTTGGGGTCCAACACATGCACTCGGACAGACCCACTGCACTACGAGGAGAAATGCTGCTTGGGGGTTTGTGAACGGGTGAAACAGACCATTTGAGGAGCTTTAATTTGAGAATCTTGGACTCATCCAAGATGAAATTCTTTATTCTGCGGAGCTGCCCTTGGCCAGCCAGAAGGATCCCGTACTGAGTGCTTTATCTGCCACTTGCAGAAGTCTGAGGGATGAGGGAACATCTCCCCGAGTGACCTCTTTCCTTGTCTGGCTTGTCAGGAGCAGTGGTTCTTCACAGCAGTGACCACAGGCCAACGCACCTGGTCCCTGGAAAAGTGGGCCACACCCCCATCCCACACTGGGCGGCCCCCATGGTGGCCTGGGCTTGTCTCCTGCAGGACTGTGTACCCAGCTCAGTGTGCACTTTTCCTTTCTCACTGCACCCCCCCCCCCGCCCCTCCTCACCTCCACCCCTCCTCACCTAGCCTGCTATTCAAGCTTCCTGCCAGAAGGTTCAGAAAAGAGTCTAACGCTCTCAAGGGAGCA
>RJWJ010038816.1:0-14751 GCA_004363605.1 Indri indri
TAATAGATAAAAAGAAAAAAAATATTTGAAGTGTAGGAAGTATGCGCTTCCTCTTTATGGTTATTAGTTTGTTCTGTTCCTGTACAGACTCTTCAACTGTTAGTCAGAACATAAATCATGTTTCACTTTTCTGGTTTTAGCAGAGCTGGAGTGGACGGACTCGAGAGCAGATTAGAATGTGCTTTCCTTTCACCTGGCCCTCTTGGACTTCAGAAGGCTATTCCTACGTGCAGGCTAGAATATAGAACGGGAACATTGAGATATTCCTGACTTATTTTTGGCACCAAGCCTCTAACTGGAAGAACTGGAAATTATTAAGAGATTTCAGTACGTTTTAAAAGCACATAAAATCCTAAGTACTGAATCTGGGAACAGCAATATACTTGGAGATTTATTAGGTCCTAACACACATCTTTCGGTTTACCTTTTTAGACCTAAATAAATTTAATTTAAAATGTGATCATTCAAATTATTATATAAGAATATAGATCAAAAGAGTTTTCAGCGGTGGACACCTTGCAAGAGAACTGAGTGAGGCACATTTAAGACACTGTCCTGCAGATGAAAGAATACACGTGCTTGCTTGAAGATGGTAACTGGGCCGTGGAGTCTTGCAGCCAGCGTAACTGAAAAGTCGGCCTTTGGCGCTGAATCCAGTTGGCCTTACTCAAGCCTCGGCTTTCAACTCTTTGACTTGGTCAAGCATTTCCCACACTCCAACTTGCTCTCAATCCTTTCGGCTGATGTTCTCAAAACATCAGTTATGACCGACCAGTTTGGGACTTAGCGCACCAGCAGCGAACTCCATCTCCCCTCTGTGATTGCTGTCATCACTCAGGCCACTCCGGCTTGAGTGACTGCTTCTCACTACAAAATCTACTCAGCCCACATGGATGTCTCACTGTTGGACCACACAACTAAGCAGATGACCCACAGTGACTTTGGGAACTTTTGCTTCTAAAATCAGCGGCATGATTAACTCACGTGCTTTCACTCATGGGGGAGACTTTCCCTCCGAGCGGGGAGAGAGCAGGCACTCTAGGACGAGAAGGAGCCCACCTCTTCCGCTGCCCAGCTGGGTGACGCTGGTAACTTACATGACATTTCTAGAACATGAGTACCTACTCTGCAAAATAATGTTCATTACACCTATAATCTAAGGTCATATAAAGGTTAAATGAGATGGCTCATACTAAGTGACAGCTCCAACAGATGCTCAGCAAATTTCAAAACATCTTCCTCCTTTGTAGAATATTTTTTACCCCTCTGTTGGCCTTTTACAGGCAATGCGTCATCAGTAATTACCAGGGTTGTAAATTCTGTCCAAAAAGGAATCAGGCCTTATATTTTTCAATGTACTCTTGTGTGTATTCCAATCAGTTTCTCATACATTACAGATACTCGAAGGTTCCCGAGGAGTTGTGTAGGAGAAATTACTGTTCTCTTTTCTGTGTTCAGTGGAAAAGCGCTTTATCTGTGTCTCCTTTCCATCCCCTTTAATGCTAGACATTGCTTGGCAGGCAGAGTCGTCGCAATTTTCTAGTCAATCCAGTTTGCTGTGGTCCTGGGTGGCCTGTGTTTTCCCTCCATCCCAGTCATGCTCCCATCCTGGCCCTCTCTGCCCTTGCACCCAAACCCAAGTCTGATGAGCATGAGCAGGAGCGGCAGGAGGGAGGCCGTATTCTGGGGCAGTGTTCTAGGGAGCAGGAGGGTCCCATGAACCTTTCTTCACATTGTGCCACATGCATGGCCTTTCTGTTCCTCAAGCATCTGAATAAAGAGTGCACCACATGTACTCACCATGAAATTGGTATTAACTGATCAACACTTAAGTGCACATATAAGAATAACATTTATTGGATGTCGGGCAGGGGGGAGGGGGGAGGAGGGGACGGGCATATGCATAAATAATGAGTGTGATGCGCACCACCTGGGGGATGGACATGCTTGAAGCTAGGACTTGGTGGGGAGGGAGACAAGGGCAACATATGTAACCTAAACATCTGTACTCCTATAATATGCTGAAATTAAAAAAATAATAAAAAAAATAAAGTTAAAAAGATTGGAGCTTTGGTTGGGAGTGAGCTTCCTGAAGGTTCTTTGCTGCTGTAATGTTTAGCCTTAGCAGTCTCCAGAACAGTACACAAAGCAGCCCACATGTGTGGGAGCCCTACAGACTTCTGCATGAATGGGCAGGCTCCAGCATCAGTCAACATCCCTGGGAGACCAAGGAGCCTCCTCTTGTTCCACAGGGTCCCCTGGGATCCCCTTGGCAGATCCTTCCTGGGAGCGGGAGTCTTTATTTCAAAGCACAAGCCATGCAACTGTAACATATACTACTTCCTGCACATCCGCACAGAAATTGCCTGTCTCCTTATGCATGCAACAGAGGGTGGACATTAGGCTGAGACAGCTCTGCCACATCCATCCTGCTTTCTTTCACTCTAAAGTCTGTTTCTCTCCTGTGTGTCTTCTCATCTGCTAAACCGGGCTGATAGCAGTTTGTCTAATCTTCCTTCACCTCCTCCACCACGAGGTACAGTTCCTCTCCCACGTGACTTCCATTGCATTGTAAGTATTGTTTACACATCTTTCTCCCTAAGAATGCTTTGTGTTCCTCTGTGGCGGAGCTGTCCCTCCTTCCCCTCGCCATCCCTGGGCCCTGTCTGCTCCAGGCCCACCACATGCAGTCAGCACGTGCTAGCCCCATGCCTTCTCCCTTTCCTCACCTCTACTTACTGAGGGACAGCACAGCCACTGAAACACGTTTTTGCACCCTATGAAGGCCGGCTTGCCAAAAAGCCACCACTGGGTAAGACAAACTGAGTCTGGGTTGACCATGGAAAGGAAGACCCACCTCAACAGGGTCTTGATGCATCTCAGAGGGAAGGGAAAAGTCAGGATGTTTATTGAGATTTTGAAGTCTGGTCACATCATCGTCAGTGTCTCCTCTTTCTTCTGCTGGGTTGTCCTTGTCAAATGGATCCTCGCCCTTCTCTGTCGAGTGTGTGCTATAGTCCCCCATGGTTTCTCGCCTATTCAGGTTTTCATGGAGCCCTCAGGGCACAGTACTGGAGATATGCACATGGGGGAGCCCTTAGAGTCCATAGCCTGCATCTTAATTCATTTCAGTAACCCTGGCCTGTTCACAAAGGAAACCGTAATTGTTCTGGACCTTGAAATGTACGTAAGAGATGGCCATAAAGATAAAAGGTGGGAAAGGTGCACATGACATAGATTCTACAGTGTGTGCAAAGGAATGAAAGTGGGACTTTAGGAAAAGATGGATTAATTACAGGACAGAAAGCATCTGAGGGGAGTTGCTGACCAGGCAAAGGGGGCCTTGATTTTGTAGGACCGTCTCATACCATGCTAAGACTTTGGAACAGTGGAGGATTACGGGGTCATTTTCGGAATTTCTTGCCCAGTCCCGTAACAATCATAATCTTCACAGTAATAATGATAGCTACTGTTCATGGATTCCTAACTGTTAGCTATGGTGTTAGGCGTTGATGTTACAAGATAAAAAATGCAAAGCCCAGCTCTAAATGAGCAGATGGAGTAATGCCTGTGGTATGTAGTAAGTGCTACGGAGTCATAGACATCATCCTCATGGGAAACAACAGTGAGGCCCTTTAATCCCATGTGGAGACGGTCTCCCGGGGCGTGCACTTAGCCGGATCCTGAGCAGCCACTGCCTAGATGGAAGCAGGGGCTCCATGGTGCTAAACACAGGGACGCACCAAGAGAGGCCTGCCGGGCCAACAGGGGAGAGGGCGTATGCTTTCCCAGGGTGTGTTTGGGGTTGTTGGCTCTGTGCTGCTGGAGAAGTTCATGCAGAAGAAAGACAGCTTTGGTCAACTTGTGAAATCACAGACTGCTCTGTCATGGAGTTGGGACTTTACCGTATTGACTGGATTTTTCAATTGCTTGCTGTGGCCCATGGACGAAAATGAGTTAGTAGGCCATAACCAAGATTCAAGATAAAAAAAAAAATGCAATAGAATAAAATAGGCCAGAACAGAAAATACCAAAGTACTCCGGCAACAGTAAGCCTGTAAGTGTTACTCTGGGAGTTTTGCTTCAGTTCCCATGTCTAGGTACTCATACAGGCTTGAGTGTGCAAATGCTGGTGAAAGTCACTTGGAGACCACTCAGGAAGGCAGCAGGGACCACCAGCAGGATCCTCCATAAGACGGGAAGGGTTGTGGCTAGAGTTGCATACAGGAAGATCACTTTGGCTGCTCTGCAGAAATGATAGAGGCTTAGAAGACAATTTAATGCACTGTTGGGTTGAAAATAGACATGAGAACTAAGTGAGTTCTTCCTGTAGTTCAATTAAAAGCCCTTTTCCCCAGTGGTTACTGCACCATGGATGGTTCCTGCCTTGCCCCTCCCTTCTGTGTGCCTCAAAGGCACTGCAGCGAACCGCTGGGTAGTTACCCAATGTGGCAGAAACTCACAATGACATGGACTTCAACTTGGGGTGGTCATGGAAGAAGAGTCAGTTTTAAAATATATTTTCCCCAAAGGATGACATTGCTTGGCTTGTCTTGCACTGTCTCCCTAACAGGATTTGATTATTTCTTTCAGATAGATCTATTTAGTAATTGAGGAAGTAAAAGATAATAGTAGCTGCCTTCAAAGATGTAAAATTCTCAGATGTGATTAATTCAAATTTTCTGGGCAGCCCTTATGCCACTTTTAAGCGTTTAGCTTGAATTAAAATTATAGTAAAGTCACAACATAGATTCGAGAAACTGTGATTCTCGTAGGGTTCAGAATACTCAGGACTCCATCGCATTCACTTATGTAATCGTTCCAAAGACATTTACTGAAGGCCTGCGACGTGCCAGCAACCATTCTTGGGTGTGAAGATACAGCATAGAACAGAGACCGTCAGTACATTTTTTACATGAAAATATATATTTTTTCAGGTGATGGCAAAGGCTTTGGTGAAAAGGAAGACAGGTTTGGGGTGTGGGGAGTGCTGGGCCTGGGGTGGGTGGCTGTTTTATTCAGGGGAGTCAGAGGTGTCTTTATTTCTCGGTGAACGTTTGAGCAGACTTTGGGGAGGAGGAGCCACACGGCATTCAGGAGAAGACAGATGCACGTGCAAAGATCCTGAGGCAGGGGTTTGGAGGGACAGCTGGTGAATGTTCCAGCAGCGAGTGTCTGGGAGAGATGAACTATGGAGGGATCAGAGAGTGCCACAGGGCCCTCCGGCATGCTGAGCTCCTCGCTTTTCTTATGCCAAGAACACAGGGAAAGTAGAAGACCCTGTGTTTCCCTCCAACTCCGAAATTATAGTGCTTTATTTTCACTTGTCCCTTATCATATACAATCAACATAGTCAACGTAGACACGCCAGTTCCTTTAGGGTCATCCAGGTGGATGTTAGTTTCCCAGGCCCAGCACAGGGTGTGAAAAACAAAAGCTGTTTTTAACAGGAAAAATATGTCACATGGGCATAAATTTTCCATGCAAATTCACAAAGGCGGATTTGTGGTGGTTTTAATTCTTAAAACCACAATACTCTAGCATAGTTCTATTCACTTTTTCCACGGAAATCATACAAAATTGTATACAAATGCTCCTAGTCCAAACGAATGCTTTTTATAATAAACTCCACTTTGGAAATTTAGGAAGTCAAGCAATATTTACGAGAAAAAGGTAAGAAGGGGATGGGTTACCGGTCCAAGTAAAACCTTCTTGGAATTGCTGTGTTTATCACTTGGTATGTGGGTTAACAATGTGGCTCAGACCTTTCGGGAACCATTTCTTTAAAATGGTACGTGATTAGGGAGGGTGGGATTCCAGAAAGCCACAGATGCTAACACTAAATCACCTTGACCTTGACCTAACCCAGAAAAAAAAACAAAATAAAACAAAAACTGCTGTAGAAAGGAGACCTTGGCAAGCCCCGACATTTCCAGCTTCAAAAGTGTCTAGAAACCTACTGTGTTAGAATAGGTCCTTGTGCAAACAAGAGGTTTCTCCATGGGTAACGGGGTGGACACATTGGCTTCCTGCCTTTTTCTTAGGTGGAGAGTCCACCAATCAGACTGATTTTTATTGTGGCCTTTCCTGGGAGCCAGGATGGAGTTGTGGAAACAGCTGAGACTGCATGGGACCCTGGACCCGGCCTCAAAGCGACAGACGAGCTATATCACCTTTAGCATGTCATTGAACCCTGACTCTCCAGAGTCACAGAAACACGTACATTGTCACACACACACACATTATCACACACACATGCATTATCACACACACACATTTTCACACACATGTATTATCACACACACACATTTTCACACACACATGCATTATCACACACAATTTTCACACACACATGCATTATCACACACACATGCATTATCACACACATGCACGCACACATGCATTATCTCACACATGCGTGCACACACACACATCAATTCCAATTACCTCCGTGCTTAGTTTACAGCATATGCTCAGCAAGTGCCAGTTGACAAAGAATTTTGGCTGGGCCAGGCAGCAGCCAGAGGGTGTTTTTTTGCGCCCACTGGTGTGCAGAGGGAGGAAGGAAGGTGTCGCAGTACAGGAGTGAAAGGCACACGTGCTTTGATGCATCTTCCTGAGTGAGAAACGCCCTTTTAGGCTTTGTGCACTTGATACTTCACTGCTATTTCAACGAGCTAAGTGGTGGACATCCTTAAACTCTACCACAGAATATTATAGTCATCAAGCTGTAAGACCCCACCGCTGATAATTAGCCAAAAAACAAAATGAAGTGACAGATCTCTTTCACATCTTGCTGGGCGGCTACACTGCCGACCGTTTTCTGTATGTAATTTTGTAGCCGTTTAACTGCTACCAAGTGATGGTAATAATGCCAAGTGACAGTGATCACTAAGACAGATGCCGTCTCCTTTGGCCTAATGGGGCGTGGGGACTAAAATCGTCTATGTTTGACCTTGAGTGCCTCTTTACTTTTAGGGTCAGCTCTCCTGGGGAGGAAGTACCATCTGCACCTTAGGGCTGAAGACACTGGCGTTGGCAGACAAGGGTTAAGCCCGATTCAGGAAGGCAGTCACAGTTAAGGCTAAGATTGAATTTCCAAATTCAGATACACCTTATCCTCAATCTCATTCTGTCATGGCGCGGGGGAGCGTGTCTCATTCGTACCCACAGGATTTTAACTTATGGAGATGACTGAGCGACCGTGACCAGAGGTCGATGCCATTGGAGGAAGATTTATTAAGTACATTTCCCAAGAGAAGGGGCACTCCACACCACACAGGGCCATGTAGGAAGCCCTGAATGGCCTGGGAGCAGGGGACAGAAGCCAGAGGAAAACTAAGGCCAGAGCCAGTATCTGGGTTTCTGTGGGGGAGGAAAGGCAGGAAAGGGTGAACAGCCTAGAACTGGGTGGTTTGAATAATTCCAGAAGGTTTGGGGCTATCAGGATGGTGTCTGGTTGCCTGGTACCTGTCCCTGGGATGATTTAGCATGGGGGACATCCTGGCTTGGTGTGTGAGTTAGATAAGAAGGTGGCGAGGGCCACAGCCTTGGGTCAGCCCATCTGCACTGAGAAGTGAGTTCCAGGCTGGGAGACTTTCAGGAGAGAAGTGAACACTCTGGCTAAGAGTTTAACCCTATGATTGACAGATGATGAACAGACATATAGAATCTAAGAAAATGTAGAACAGAGAAGGGCAGATTTGGAAGAGAAGATAATGTTTTCAGTTTTGCAGCGTTTTCAGTTTGGGATGTAGATGTGGAACATTTGGATGTGTCGGTCTTGAGGTCAGAGCCGGACCCCCCTGGACATCCCGGTGGGGAAGGCGTCTGCATACAGTGTCGCCCCTCGATGGGCTTCAGAACACAAGGGAGGAAGAGCTGCTGCTTTGATCATATAACTTAGCCATAGAACGCTTCTTCCCACACCCTCCACCTTTGCCACACTCTTTTGTGAAATGTTGGGAGGTTGGCAGAGCTTCTGTTGGTGTTCATTGTCCTTGTCCAGCATAAAGCAGGCCAAAAAATGTCCTGTTGTAATTAAACGGATAGGGTTTAGGGGACCAGGGGAAAATATTGGAATGAAGACAAGATCCTTCAAAATGTTTATTCTTCAACTTGGACAAACTTGGCACATGTTGTTTTGTTCTAACTTTCAAGATGTAATGATTGATGTTGCTGCTGAAGAAGTGTCAGGCGGGAGGAACCTGGAGGTTAGCGTGAAAGGTGGTCACGTACGTCAGCGTGTGCAGGGCCGAGCCCAGAGCTGGGAGTTCCCAGGGTTTGCGCACACCACGCTCTGGCAGCCAGGATTCCTGAGCTGCCATAGATCCAGGACTCCCCTGCTTTCGACACTTTTGGACACATCCTGCCTGCTTTTTGTTCGGCTGCTCTCTCCTAGACACAATGCTGATCCTCTGGTCTGTACATGGAGTATGTTTACCGCAGTTGCTGGTGACCAGTGGCACATGATGTTTTATTGCTTGCTGGCCCCTGCTTTGCACTGAAAAGTTATAACAAAAAAGCTGTGGGCTCCAGCTGCACCTTCAGATTCCTTGCAAATTATCTGCCCATTTTCCCTTAGAAATACTTGTGAGCTTCAGCCCGTTCACATTCTACCTTGTGAACTGTTAAATCCCACTTGCGTTTTCTTCACTGTTTGATCCTCCGGTTCATATATGCACTGATAATTTTTCTATATCTGGTGACCCCCCAGAAAATGTTTCAAAAGTTATTCATCACACTTCATTGAAGACTATTCATTCTGCCAATGTCTGATTACTGCCCATTCTTTTCTTGCTCTTCCTCAAGAGAATAATTATAAAATATTTCTTCATATTATTGGGGCAGAGGTACAGTTTTCTCCGTAGATTATTTATTTTGTCCATCAGGTTATGATTTTCTTTTACTACTTTCAAGTTTAAGAAAATGGGTTTTCTTTAACTCATACCCTTCTAGTTTTCCACTTTCTCTCAGCGAAGTGTGCACTGGTCCCCTTTGCTCAGAATTTAGGTGTTATTTTTCGGTACCAAAATATTATGCTAAACAACCCCCAGTGAAGACACAGAAATTGTGGGTTTGAGGAATGCCAACAGCATAAATTAGTTGTTGGAACTAGCTGACAAACGTATTAAAGAGGATATCAAAAAATGCATTGGCAATCTATGAGAAACAAATGTAAAAAGAAAAAAAATAGAATTTTAGCAAGAAAATAGAGTTATAAAAGAGAACCAGATGAAATTATAAAACTGAGAAATGCAATAAGAAGTAAAAAATCACTGAATGGGTTCAATAGTAGATTGGAGATGAACGAGATAAACTAAGGAGAATTGAAGACAGAAAATTAGAATTTGCCCAATATGAACTATAGAGAGAGAACAGACTGAAAAATGTGAATAAAACCTCAGGGACCTGTGGGGCAATAACAAAAGATTCATCTTCTTGGCATTCCAGAAAGACAGGAAATGGAGGGTGAGGCTGAAAGACTACTGGATGAAATAATTCATGGCTGAAACCTTGCAAAATTTTCAGAAGACACAAACTTGAAAATCTAAGAAGCAGAACAAATCCCAAGCATGACAAAGTCTCAAAAATGGATACCAAGGCACATCATAATTGAAGTTCCAAAACTAAAGACAAGGAAAACAATCTTAAAGCCTGAGAGGATCAATATATGACCTACAAATGGACACCAATGCCAATGACCTCAGATTTCTGGCTGAAAACAATGAAAAGAGCTATCACCTGTGCTTCTATACCCAGTAAAAGAATTCTTTAGGGAGGAAAGTGAAATGTACACAGTCTCAGATAAAGAGAAACTAAAAGAGTCTGTTGTTAGCAGAACTATCTTTAAAGATTGCCTAAAGGAAGTTTTTCCAACACACACAAACACACACACACACACACACACACACACACACACACACACACACACACAGTGAAAGAAAGAAACTGGAAGCATCAGGAAGGAACAAGGGAAAATGGAAAGAGCCGAATATAGGTGCAGTCATGCACTACATAACATTTTGGTCAACAAGGAACTGCATGTATGATGGTGTCCCGCAAGATTATAAAGGAGCTGAAAAATTCCTATTGCCTAGTAACATCATAGCTGTTGTAACATAGTAGCACAATTACTTCACTTTTTAATTTACTGTAGCCTAGGTGTTCAGTATTCATAAATTCTACAATGTTGTACAGTAATGTCTTAGGCCTTCAGATTTGTTTATCACTCACTGACTCACCCAAGTAACTTCTAGTCCTGCAAGTTCCATCCGTGGTAAGTACCCTATACAGGTGTACCATTTTTGTTATATTTTATACTGTATTTTTCTGTACCTTTTCTATGCTTAGATATATTTAGATATACAAACACTTACCACTATGCTATAATTGCCTACAGTATTAAATGCAGTAACATACTGTATAGGTTTGTAGCCTAGGAGCAATAGACTATACCATGTAGCATAGGTGTGTAGTAAGCTATATCACCTGGGTTGGTTTAAGTGCACTTTATAGTGTTCACACAATGACAAAATCACCTGACAAAATATTTCTCAGAATATATCCCTCTTGTTTAATGACATACGGCTGCACATATAATAGACTATCCCTTTTTATCATGGATTTTATCGATTATATTTAATTATTCAAACAAAAATTATAACATAATTTCATATCCAAAATAATGATATTTAAAATAGGGAAGATAAAGACACCTGCAAAGAAGTGAGCTGTCCATACTTTAAATGGTAAAATATTGATATCAATAGAATAGTATAAGATACATATGTATGTTGGGATATCAAGAGCAACCACTCTAACAACTATGCAAAGAGATATGCTCAAAAGTGTTACAAATAAATCAAGATGGAATTCTAAAAATACTGATTAACTCAAAGGAAAACAAGAAAAGAGTAACTGGGACTGAGAATAAGAAAATAAATAGAAAAAAAATAACAAAATGACAGAATAAGCATTACCATATCAAAAATGACTTTAAATATACAGGGTCTAAATATAGTAACCAGTGGACAACACACAAACACACACACACAACTCACCTGTAGGCTACTTAACCTCACTTCAAATTCAATAATACAGTTAGTAGAAAAGTAAAACAATGAAAAAGATATACCATGCAAACATTAATTGATAAAAAGCAGGAATGGCTCTTTATAATAATACCCGATAAAGTAGACCTTGGAGCAAAGAAAATTACTAAGATAAACAGGCACATTATGTATGATGAAAGAATAAATCCACCAACAAGACATAATGATCCTAAATGTATAAATACCAATCATAAGAGCCTCAAACTACATAAAACAAAAACTGATAGAAGCGAAAGAAGAAATAGATAAATCTACCATTACAGTTGAGGAATTAAAACTTTTCTTTCAACAGTTGACAGAACTACCAGACAGAAAATTAGCAAGAACAAAAAAAATCTTAACACAATCAAGCAGCAAGATTTAATTGACATACAGAACATTCCACTCAACAACAAGAAAGCAGACCATTTGTCCGGGGCTTACCAAGATAACCCAAATCTTGAGGCATTAAAAAAAAAGAGATCTCAACACATTTAAAATAATTGAAATCTTTAAAGAATGTGTTTTCTGACCACGATAAAAATCAAACTAAAAATCAAGAGCAGAAATACAGGAAAACCTCTAAACATATGGAAATTAGAGAACACATTTATAAGAAACATATGGGGCAAGAAAGAAATATCAAAGAAGATTTTTAAAAATACATGGGGCTGAAAGAAAACAAAACCACAATAAACCAAAATTGTGGGATGCAGTTAAAACAGTACTGTCAGGAAAATTTATAGCACAGAAGGCTTTCATTAGAAATGACAAGAGTCTTAAATCAATGTCCTAAGTTTCCACCTTGAGAAACAAGGAAAAAAATAAAATAAACCAAGAACAAGCAAAGGGAAAGAAATAATAAAGATAAAAGTAGAAATTAATGCAAATTAAAAGCAGAAAAATAATAGAGAAAAATCAATGAAACAGTTAATTCTATAATGACATTAATAATATTGATAAACCTCTAGCAAGACTGACATAGAAAAAGAAGATAAATTACTGATATCAGGAATGAAAGAGGGATTATCACCACAGACTTTGCAGATATTAAAAGGATAATAAAGGAATACTATGAAGTATATTATGACACATCAAGTATACTTGAAGACACAAAATACCAATCTCACACAAGGAGAAATAGATAAACTGAATATGGCTGCAACATTAAATTAATATATGTGTGTGTGTGTGTATTTTTTTAATGACATTTGCTATAATTTTTAGGTATGAATAGAATTGCTATTTTAATAGTGTGTCATCTCACATAAGCATTTCTTCATGCTTTTTAATCCAATTTTTTTATTGTTTGTTATTATAGGGGTACAGATGTTTAGGTTACGTATGTTGCCCTTGTCCCCCCTTCCCCCCAAGTCCCAGTAAAGCACCAATCCCAGATGGTTTCACTGGTGAATCTTATTGAACATTTAAGTAAGAAATGGTATGAATTCTACACAATTTCTCTCAGAAAGGAGTAGAGGAAATTCTTTTTAACTCATTCTATGAGGCCAGCATTACCCTTTTATCAACACAAGATAGCAATGTTACAAAAATATAAAACTACATACCAAAATTTCTCATAAACATGCCTGCAAAAAAACAAATGCAAAAGTGTATAAAAAGAATTATATGCCATGACCAACTGGGATTTATTCAAGGTAGGCAAGGCTTGTTCAACATTTGAAATCAGTCAATATAAACTACCACATCAACAGACTTAAGAAAAAACAATCACATGATCATATCAGTTGATGCAGAAAGAACATTTGAGAAAATTCAGAATCTATTCATAATAAAAACTGTCAGCACGTGAGGACTGAGGGTGGACTGGGCAGGGATCATCTCAACTTGATAGACAATTTACCAAAAAAAAAAAAAAAAAAACTACAGCTAACATCATACGTAACAATGCAAGACTGAATGCTTCTTCCTAAGACTGCAAACAAGCAAGGATGTTTGCTGTCACCACTCTTGTTCAGTGTAACATTGGGAATTCTAGTCACTGAAATAAGCCAAGCAAAAGAAATGGAAGGCACATACAACAGACTAGAAGATATAAAACATATCTCTATTTGCAGATGACATGGATTGTCTAAGAAGAAAAATCACAAAACTCTGCAAAACTATTCCTAGAACTGATACATAAATTCAACAAAGTCGCAGGATACCAGATAAACATACGAAAATCCATTACAATTCTATACTTTAGCAAAGAGTGGGCATTGGGATAAATTATATAATTGTATTTATTATCACTCAAAAAATCACATACTTAGACGTAAAACTAACAAAACATCTCAGAACTTTTATTCTGAAAACAACAAAATAGTTATGAAAGAAATCAAAGAATATCTAAATAAATGGAGATATGTAATATGTTCACTGATTGGAAAACTCAATATGTAAAGACAGAAATTCTCTCCAATATATTCTACAGACAATACTAGCCATATTAAAATCCCAGCAAGGAGTTTCGCTGACAGAGACAAGCAATAAAATTTATATTATAAAGCACAGGCACTCTTGGCAGGGAAGATTAAAGTATGAGAAACAGTACTCAATACCACAGCTCACTTTATAGCTATAATAATCAAAGCAAGGTGGTACTGGATGAGGGATAGACACAAAGATCAATGGAGCAGAGTAGATCCCCAGAAATATGCTCAACCGATTTTTGGCCTAGCTGCAATTCCATTGAGAAAGGATGAACTTTCCAATACATGGTGATGGAGCAATTGGATTACTGTATGTAAAATGAAATAAAATTAAAATAAAATAAAAAAAATAAAATAAAATAAAATTCCACCCAAGCCTCACACCTTATCCAAAACTTAACACAAAATGGATCATGGATATAATGTAAAATGTAAAACTTTGGAACTTTTCACAAAAGAACATACAAAAATATTTTTAGGCTCTAGGGCTGGGAAAGGTGTTCTTCAACTTGACACTAAGGACACAAGGCATAAGGGAAAAAATGGATAAGTTAGGCTTCATCCAAATTAAAAACACTTCCTCCATGAAAGCTCAATTGAGCAGGATACAGATACAATCTACAGATTGCAGAAAAATTTGCATACAATGTATCTGACATAATGGGTACTATCTAGAATATATAAAGAACTCTTAAAACTCAACAGTAAAAAAAAAAATCCAATGTGAAAAACTATTTTCAAATTATACATGTGTTAAGGGCTTAATAACCAGAATATATAAAGAACTCCTGAAAGTCAGCAATGAAAAATGAAATAACTCAATTAAAAATGGGCAAAGTATTAGAATAGACATATCTCCAAATATGATATCAAGTGGCCAATAACATGAAAAGATGTGCAGCATCATAAGTCATTAGGGAAATGCAAATCAAAACCACAGCGAGGCACCACCTCACACCTACTAGGGTAGCTATAAGGAAAAAAGAAAAGAAAAGAAAAGAAGTGTTGGTGAGAATGAGGAGAAATTGGAACCCCGGTACACTGTCGGTGAGAATATAAGACGGTGAGGCTGTTGCGGAAGACAGTTTGGCAGTTCTACAAAAATTAAACCTAGAACTACCACATGATTTGGCAATTCCACTCCTAGATATATATCCACAAGAATTCAGAATAGGTACTTAAAAAGATATCTGCACATTAATGTTCATCGGAGCATTATTCAC
>RJWJ010038817.1:0-14780 GCA_004363605.1 Indri indri
AAAAAGGTCTGAGGATGATTAATGCCTTGTCACAGCTTAAGTCAGGACAAAGAAACAACCACAAGCGAACATTTCCTATTTAACCCCAGCAGCCAGGTGCCCATCCCAATGGACAGACCCAGAATCAAGAAATTATAAATAATCATGTAATTTGGGGCTAGAAACTACTACTGCAATAGAGCATTTGGTTTGGTTCTTTGCCTCCAGGAAATAACTTTATTGTTATACCCATTTTATTGGAATAGCAGTTGAGTCCCAAAGAAGATCAGTAAGTGCCCAGGGCTTGTGGTTATTAATGAAGGCACAACCAAAACCCGGGTTTCTTTTATTCCTTGAGGTGAATGAGACCTGCACGTTGAATCTTCACAACCACTTTATGGAACAGGCAACCGCCAGACTATTTTAAACTGATTTTGATAACATTTCAGACAGCCTGAGAAAGGACATTCTCCCAATAGGTAGAATGGACATTTGTGTACACAATCGCATTTAAGGGACATCAGATTACTACTGAGAGACTGACTATACAAATGGACAATGGCCAGACTGTATATGACAATAGAACTCTGACCCACAACCCGTGGCCACCAGTCCAGGAAGCCAAACAGAAACCTCTGCAGCAATCAGCCCCGAATGATCAGGACTTGGTCAATGACTTGTCAGCTTCCCTGTTTTTCGCCCTCTTCCGACTCAGGACCAACCGGAGGAAGCCAAATATGCTCCCCAAACCAATCACATCAGACGCCCTAGCTAGTTTGCCCGCCTCTGGCTTCTCCATGCCAACAGCCTCCAGGGAAAGCAAACCGGAAGCCTTCCCTTTTTATTCTTTCCACTGTAAATCTTCCCATTCCCCTGCTTGCCTTTGAGTCTCTGCCAAACACTAATGAGGGTGGCTGACTCCCTAGATATAGCAAGCTATGAAAGAAAAAGCTTCTGTTTGTTCTCATTTGGGTGATTTTATTTATTTCCATGTTTTTACTGGGGGCTCCACAAGACACAGTCTGCCCTGCCCGTGGCTGCAGATCTCAGCCCTCAACCAGGTGCAGCAACACGGAGGCCTCTTGTGTCCTGTAGCTTGTGGGTTTTTGTTTTTGTGTTTTTCTTTTAGAGACAAGGTCTTGCTCCGTTGCCCAGACTGGAGTGCAATGGCTGATCATCGCTCACTGTGACCTTGAACCCCTGAGCTTGAGCGATCCTCCCGCCCCAGCCTCCCAAGTAGCTAGGACTACAGGCTCGTGCCATCACATCCAGCTATTTTTTATTTTTGTAGAGACGGGGGAGGGGGGGTCTCATTATGTTGCCCAGGCTGGTCTCAACCTCCTGGGCTCAAGCGCGCTTGTGGCTTTTGAGTCTATAATGACGTGGTAAATCAGTATCAGGTCTAAATCGCACTCTTTTTACATTGAGTTCCTTGGCTATTTATTCTGTTTGGTACCCAAGTTATTTATTCCTTCTCATTTGTTTGGCATCTTCTGCGGAATTAGCCCATTTCTTTTCTTCCTTTTTGCTCTTTTTTGTGCTTTCAATTTGTATTATGCTATCTAAAAGCATTATTTGCCGTAAAAAGAGAATCAAACGTTATAGCCTTGGCATAGGCTTTATTAGCCTATTTTTTGAGTCAGCCTCACACACTGGGGAATTTGTGGTTCTCACCATACCAGTAGCCATTCAGACAAATCTTGTTATGGATCACCAATAAAACTGAATAAGGTTCTTCTGTCTTGTCTGACTTGATTTTTTTGTCCTAGAAGTTTGGCTTTGATCCAGAGAGAATGTTCTCTCTATTTTTCTGCTTACTCGGGGGCACAGATTGTCGGATCTGCGTTCAGAGGTGGCCTACCGTAAGGTTAGGGTCTGAGACACAAAGTGCACAAACATCACTTTTGACTGGCTTAGTCGTCATCGAAGTCTAAATCCTACTCTCATTACAATCCTAATTCGTGTGACTTCTTTCTAAATGCATAACTTCACCAGGGTCCTTCATTTAACTTGAACAATATTGTTCATTTGAGAAAAACCTTAGTAAAGAAAGGAAATAAGCTTTCTCAGGCCCAATGGGCAGTAGTTTTTGATTGGTATGCAAAGGCCTCTGAATGAAATTCTGATACAATAATTGCTTCACTAAAAAACTATTTGGCCAATGCTAATAAACAATTTGAAAACTTAAAAGCAATAAAAAACTGACTCATTTCCCTAGTAAGCCTCCCCCGTCCTTGTTCTCAGTTTCTTCCCTCTATCCAGCTCTCCCCCCATCCTCCTGCTCTCTCTCATTCCGCACCTACATAGACTCCTCCCTCCTCTTTCTCTCCTACAGACCCCCAACCTTTCCCAACAACTCTCCTAAGATCAATCCTGCCTTTAAACCAGTATGCAAACAACTGTAAAATTTAAACCTCGAACCTGAGCTGAATTAAGAGCTATAATTGAGGATGTTCCTAAACCCAGATAATACCAATAACTATTCATAGAAGAATTTAGAATTATTATGCATATGACCTGGGTGCCTATGACCCCTGGCTTACCTGAGCTATATCAGATTATATATTTGTTGGTCAGAAACGCAGATACTCGATACTGGCTGGGTGCCATGGCTCATGCCTGTAATCCTAGCACTTTGGGAGGCTGAGGCAGGAGGATCAATTGAGGTCAGCAGTATGAGACCAGCCTGAGCAAGAGCAAGACCCCATCGCTACTGAAAATAGAAAAATTAGCCAGGCATGGTGGCGTGTGCCTGTAATCCCAGCTACTGGAGAGGCTAAGGCAGGAGAATCGCTTGAGCCCAGGAGTTTGAGGTTGTTGTGAGCTAGGCTGATGCCATGGTACTCTAGCCCAGGTGACAGAGTGAGACTCCATCTCAGAAAAAAAGAGACTCAGAAACTAAATCTGGGATAGCAAAAGCTAATTGGACTGACCCACAAGGTTATCTAGAGGATTCCTCTTTTCACAATAAACCTGAAAGTCAAAAAAATGGTTCAAAAAGTTGGACAAAGTCTCCTAATAGCCATAACTGAAATACTTCCTATAAGAATTGATTGTACCATACCTGAAACATGCAACAGAGAATATATTTGTGTATGTGTATGTATGACATATGATTCTTGGACAAGGTAGAAAATACCTTTCAACAGCATTTGGGAGTTAAAGAAGGTGCCAGTGTAACAGCTGCACAACAATCTAGACAGACTCTTGGGGTTTCAACGCAACTTCATGGGAACCATCAAAAACCCATTGCTTATTATGGTCTCATTCTTGACTTGGTCACAAAGGCTTATCCCACTTATTTTAGGGCAATAGCTGTCACTGAAAAACTTGTCAGTGCTTGTCTTGAGACAAGCCTAAGCAAAAGTGAGATCCCCATCTCTACCAAAAATAGAAAAATTAGCTCAGTGTGATGATGAGTGCCAGGTATGGTGGCACACACCTGTAGTCCCAGTTACTCGGGAGGCTGAGGCAGGAGGATCACTTGAGCCCAGGAGGTGGAGGTTGCAGTGAGCTATGATGATGCTTGGGGTGGTGGAGCAAGACCCTGTCTTAAAAAAGAAAAAAGAATGTTTCTCTTGAACTAGTTCTAGGCTTCCTACTTGACCTCATGTTTCCTCATGCAGTACAGACATTACTACTGACTGAGAACAAACAGCACTTTTACACAGCCGGTTAACTTCTTATGAGATTCTATCATTCTCTCCTACTCACATCATTATCATCCACCGTTGCAACACCCTGATTCCATCTACTCCCTGATCCTGCCAGAAGAAGGGGAACCTCATGATTGTCTTACCTCCCTCAGATTTATTAGAGACTCCCATTGAGAACACTGACTTAATTGTATTTGTGCATGGATTATACCTCAAAAATGAAACTCGAGGCCAAGCAGGATATTCTATCACTCATTTAAGCTTTCCTTTAGCACATAGTTCTCTATCTAAGGTTGAATCAAATACAGAGTATAGCCGTTACGGAAAACAGCATGTTTTCTCAAAAAATTAAAAATAGAACTACCACGTGATCCAACAATCTCATTACTGGGTATGTATCCTAAGCAAGTGAGATCAATATGTTGAAGAGATATCTGCATCCCATGTTCACTGCAGCATTATTCACAATAGCCAAGATATGGAATCAACCTTAGTATCCATCAATGGGTGAATAAGTAAAGAAAATGTGGTATTATATGCAATAGGATACTATTCAGCCTTAAAAGAAAAGAAAATCCTGTCATTTGTGACATGAATGAACCTGGAGGACATTATGTTAAGTGAAATAAGCCAGGCACAGAAAGAAAAAAAACTCATGATCTCATACACATACGGAATCTAAAAAAGTAGAACTCATAGAAACAGAGTGAAATGTGGTTACCGGAAGCTGAGGGTGAGGAGTAGGGGACATGTTATTCAAAGGATGCAAATTTCAGTTAGATAGGAGGAATAAGTTCAAGAGATTTATTGCACATCATGGTGACTACAGCTAATAACAATGTATCATATACTTGAAAATTGCTAAGAGAGTAGATTTCAAGTGTTCTCGCCACAAAGAAATAAGTATGCGAAGTAATTCTTGTGTTAACTATCTTGATTTAGATACTCCACAATATATACGTATATCAAAATATCATGTTGTACAACATAAATATGTACAATTTTTACTTTAATTAAAAGTCATTTAAGGCTGGGCATGGTGGCTCACACCTGTAATCCTAGCACTCTGGGAGGCCGAGGTGGGAGGATCGTTTGAGCTCAGGAGTTTGAGACCAGCTCGAGCAAGAGCAAGACCCCGTCTCTACTAAAAAAATAGAAAGAAATTAGCCGGACAACTAAACAAAATATATATATATATACATATATTAAATTAGCTGGGCACGGTGGCCCATGCCTGTAGTCCCAGCTACTTGGGAGACTGAGGCAGTAGGATTGCTTGAGCCCAGGAGTTTGAGGTTGCTGTGAGCTAGACTGACACCATGGCACTCTAGCCCGGGCAACAGAGTGAGACTGTGTCTCAAAAAAAAAAAAAAAAAAAAAGTCAATTACAATAATAATAAATAAAAAAGAAAACATTGATGACAGAATTCCCACTTAGTAGAGCTTGTCAACTGTACAATGTCCAGGGAGTGAACATATACACAGACAGTAGGTGAACTTTTGGAGCAGTGCATGGTTTGGGCGTGCTTTGGAATTCTGACCCCTGCTGGAACTCCCATCAAAAATGAACAACAAATTAAGGAACTTGAGATGAACTCCTACTACCTGAAGAGGTGGCCACTAGTAATATAAAAGTTAAGACCCATTTGAAAAGATACTATGGAAGCTAAAGACATGCTCTAGCAGCATCTTCAAACAAGAAGCCTTAATCAAGCTTATAATCCTAACAAAACCCTCAAAAGAGAAATCTCTGGAGAGGTTCAAAGAGGCCTTTACAAAATGTCAGTTTGTAGTTTCTGGTTTTGACAAGGAAGAACGGAAAAAATCCAGTTATATTCTTCACACAGTTAATCGCTAATGCTCACAAAAAGGCTCCTTGGTGGCACCAGATGATTACAAACGGACATTAGCTAAATTTCTCCCTGAAACTACTCATTAAGGTACAGAAAAGTTGGTTACTATCTTAAATCAACATTCGTGGGGAAAATTGCAAAAGACAGCTGAGGTTATTTTCAGGTCATGTGTCACCCGTCAACAACATAATCCTAGAAAGCTGTAAGGGTGGGGCGTGGCCAGGAAGCAGAGCTTCAAGGGTCCTTTGAGCACTTTGTGGTTTTTTTCTGAATCTGTTTTATTCTCTCCGTGGAGTTTGAATAGGTTTTAGTGATTGTATGTCTATTTTCAGGATGGGTTGAAGCATTTTCTTTCTGAAAAGCTGCAGACCTTACAGCTGCTAAAAAGCCACTTGAGTTTGTGTTTCCAACTTGGGGCATACCAGGATTTATATCAATTGACTTAGGCACACACTTTATGGGAACCATTGTAAAAGAACTTTGTAAGGCATCACCCCTTACTCAAAAACTGTACTCCTCTTACCATCCCCAGTCTTACTGTCTTCTTCTGAGTTGAGTAATTGGTTCTTGGTTTTGAAGCATCATACAGGTAATGTTAATTGCTCTTGCTTTTGTCATAGTGGTCATGATGTTGGTCCATTGTATTCTCTCCAGAGTCTTAAATCCACCTGCTCAGTCAGATGGTCACCATGGTGATACAACCACAAAGTCAAGATCTCTCCATACAGTTGGCTGTGGAAACAGCTGGGCAATCCTGGAGACCCAGAGACCTGGATCTCAAACATTCTCTGAGTTTGTCAACTTCTCGAAAGTGAGTGAGTGACCAAAAGAGGGGACTGAGAGACCGGATAGAGAAAGGGATAATGATCAGACATATATGACAATAGAACTCAGACCCACAACCTCTTCAGGAAGCCAAATCACAACCTCTGCAGTGGTCAGCACAGAACACTCAGGACTGGATCAATGACTGCTGGCTTCCCTGTTTTCTGTTCCCACTTCTAATTCAAATATGAATTAGAATACTTGAAATATGAGAAATATGAGAAAGTCAAATATGTTGACCATGTCATGCGTGTCACTAAAATTCTTCACTTCAGACTACACATGACTTTCCAGGTTTAAACCATGCTTCTTAGTATATCTTGTAAGTTTCTATTGTATTCATCAGTATTCTTTTTTTTTTTTTTTTTTTGAGACAGAGTCTTGCTCTGTTTGCCCGGGCTAGAGTGCCGTGGCCTCAGCCTAGCTCACAGCAACCTCAAACTCCTGGGCTCAAGCAATCCTCCTGCCTTGGCCTCCCAAGTAGCTGGGACTACAGGCATGTGCCACCATGCCCGGCTAATTTTTTCTATATATATATTTTTAGTTATCCAGCCAATGTCTTTCTATTTTTAGTGGAGACGAGGGTCTCACTCTTGCTCAGGCTGGTCTTGAACCCCTGACCTTGAGCGATCCTCCTGCCTGGGCCTTCCAGAGTGCTAGGATTACAAGCGTGAGCCACCAGGCCTGGCGCATCAGTGTTCTTTTGATTCCAAGTAGCAGAAGCCCAACATGAGGTAGCTTAAGTGAAAAAGGGAATTACTGGTCCATATACCTGGGAAGAACAGGAGTGAAGTGGAATTCAGGCATAAATGGATCTAGATTAAACTAATGGTGTTTGGCCCTGGTTCAAGGTGGGGAAAAGAAGCTAACATGATCTTACGATCTTCTGGGCCAATTCACCGTACCGTTGTGGTTTCCACTCATGATGCACAATCGCTATTGGAGTTTCAGATGCTTATATTGTGAATGATCATAAAGTTCAGAGAGGATTATCTGCATGGGGAAAAGCTGGAAGTGCTATTTTTCTTGGATCCCTAACAATCCTAATAAACCACTTTGAGCTACAAGTCTCTTCAACTGATGACTGCCAACTGGAGCCTCCAACAATAGGAGGTAGCCTCTGTATGGAGGTGCTCCTTGGGGTTTTGAAATTGTCCCCTCCCTGAAGTGAAGTAACTAAAAGCAATTACTGGGCTCCTACAGAAACTGATCACCTGACCTATCTAGGCCTTGTTACTCTGCCTGATAGTCTCAGTTGGGGAAGGTCAACACGGACTCAATGACCAGCAAGGTGGGAAGGACCCAACAAGTCTCTCAGGCTAAATGGAAATGTATTCAAGAAGGCAGGCAGCCCAGCCTCAGTGGTATCTTGCCTTTACATGAGCAGGTGGCATCTGTTCCTTTGGAAAGAACTTTATTCCCCACTCTGATGCCCTAAGTAAAGCCACTGGCTCAATGGGGCCCTTGATCCACAGAGGTTTCCCTAAATTCCTAAGTCTGGTTCACTGATAGTTTGGCTAAGCTGAAACCTGATGGTGTCCTGCCGGGCAACAGTTCTGCCTCAGCCTCAATGATGCAGCAGCAGAAATGGACATGATCTTTATCCCAAAGTGGACAGAACACAAGGCCGTTCTAATATCTCTGGCCAATACTCACCTTGGTGAATCATGTTATTATATTTTTACAAACTCTTGAGTTGTTGATGAGGACCTAGCTGTTTAACCTCCACTTGGAAAACTACAGACTGACCTCTTTAGGACTATGAACTATGGAAGCAAACTATGTTTGCTGATTGAACTGTCCGGGTCACTTATGTAGATGCCCACACTAAGGCCTTCTTCTCTAATGAATTGATGGGAGTTTCACACTGACAGAGCCTACACTGCCCAAACTGCCGCCATTGCGGCTTGGATCCATCATTGTACTAGACAGGGCAATCCCCTGCACAGGCTGAGCACAAAGTAAAAGGCTCTATGTTTTCCATACAGAGGATACCACTCCATGCCAGAATGGTGACTCCTACCAAAGTTGGTTCCTTGTCTTGTGGTGTGGGAGCCCATATAGCACAGGGCATTCCCCACCCCACCCAACCCTTCGCAGACTAACTACATCAGAATTTTGACCTCATCTTGGGGCTATCTGGTGCCTCACTACTGTTGACATTTTTTAAATTTACAATGTTGCTGTTCTAGTCCAATCAGTGAGTCCAGGCACACCACTTTGACCCTTGAAAGTAATCTGTGTTTGGCTTTGTAGATCATTTACAGTCTAACAATGATGCACTGTTTATTGCAAAAGCCACTCAACAGTGAACTGATGGTATTTAATGGATCTGCCACTCTCGCTACCATCCATAACCATCTAAAATTGTTGGGCAATATATTAGTATCAATGTAACAAAACTGCAATTGTACTCCATAAATATACATGATAAAAAATAAATGGGAAAAAAGTTATAAAATGTACGATACGGTCCACATTTCCTTTTTAGAAAAAAAAAATGGGACTCAAGGACTATGCATCATAGTACTTATCTGTGGGTGATTGGATTATGAGTTACTTTTATTTTTATCTCATGATTACTCTAAAATGAATATGTATTGCTGGAAATCATGATATGCCACTCCAGAATCTGACTGTGAAGGAGTTTAGGACATGCTACCCGTTTGGGTATACAGTTGTCCCTCTGCATCTGCAGGTTCCACATCCAAGGATTCAGCCAATCTCAGATCAAAAATTATTCAAAAAATAAAAACAGTAAAAATAATATAATAATAAAAATAATACATAGAAAACAACACAACATAACAACTATTTACGCAGCATCTATATTTTATTCAGTATTGTAAGTAATCTAGAGATGATTTAAAATGTATGAGAGGATGCATGCAGGTTGGATGCAAAAACTGTACCATTTTATATAAGGGACTTGAGCATCTGAGAATTTTGGTATCCACAGGGGTCCTGGAACCAATCCAGGAGATACTGAGGGACAACTGCAGTGATTACTTTGAGCTGAAGGCACTTGAAAAATAGTGAATGCAAAGAGGCTTTCTCTGCACTTCCCTATCTGCCTAAAGACAAATCCTTCAAAATGAACCCTATTGTCATCAATCCCCTGCCCAGGAGTTTCATCAACCAGAGAAGATTGATGCTTATTAAAAGAGAGGGCAGAGGCTGGGCGTGGTACTCACGGCCAAGGTGGAAGGATTGCTTGAGGCCAGGAGTTCAAGACCAGACAGGGCAACACAGCAAGACCCCGTCTCTACAAAAAACTTAAAAATTAACCAGGTATGCTGGTGCATGCCTGTAGTTCTAGCTACTCAGGAGGCTGAGGCAGGAGGATTGCTTGAGCCCAGGAGTTTGAGATTGCAGTGAGCTATGATGACACCATTGCACTCTACCTCTAGCAACAGAGTGAAACCCTGTCTGCCCCCACACAAAAAAATTAAACAAACTCCTGAGCTGAAGCGATCCTCCTGCCTCAGCCTCCCAAGTAGCTGGGACTACAGATGCACACTACCACACCTGACTAATTTTTTTTTTTTTGCAGAGATGGGGTCTCTTCCCATGTTGCCCAGGCTGGTCTCCAACTCCTGGCCTCTAGTGATACTCCTACCTTGGCCTCCCAAAATGCTAGGATTATAAGTGTGAGCCACTGTGCCTGGCCTCTTATTTTTTTTTAACAGGAGAAAAGTCATACCAATTTATTAATTTTTAATTTTATATGCATGGGGACATTACAGGAAAAAAGGTGAACACCAAAAAAAAAACGGTAATATTTGAGAGTTAATATTCCGTCAAGGTAGGGAAAGGGGAGGAGGAGGTAGGCCACATAAGGAAAATAATTTATTTTTAGGAAAGGTGACTGAACACTTAGAAGAATAGATGGGACATATGATCATTTGTCATAGTTTGTCTGTTGCCCAGGCTAGAGTGCAGTGGTGTCATCATAGCTCACTGCAACTTGAAACTCCTGGCCTCGAGTGATCCTCCTGCTTCAGGCTGCCAAAGTGCTAGAATTATAGGCATGAGCCACCATGCCCATCGAGCCCCGGAGTTTGAGGCTGCAGTGAGCTATGATGACTATGATAACACCACTGCCCTCTAGCCCAGGCAACAGGGCTATTTTTCTATTCTCAAAATAATAATAATAATAATAATGAAACAAAATTGTTGGGAACTGAAACAACCTCTACCTCCCTCACCTCTTCCTGGTCCACACACCATAGTAAATTAGTCTGGTCAATGAATGTGACTCTTCCCAGAAAGGGATTATCTCCTCTCAGCCACTTTCTGGATAATGATCAGGACTAAAGAGGAAGAGGATTACAGAGACCTATTTCAAAAATTTAGGCTTCACAGTGATCACTCCTGGGCAGGATGCTTCTATCTTTTCCCAAACCAGAATCCCACACTGGCCTGGCTGCTATACCTTCCGCATGGCAGCCTAGACAAAAGGAGGTCTGGGGGATTAAAAGTAAGTTGTGGTTCAGCCACCTGGATTCTCTTTTTGGATTGGTATGGTCTCAATCGTAAGGATAATGAGCGCTGCTCATCAGGTCACCCCACATTAAATATGCAGGCCAAAGTGGGGGACATAATGGGTCTCGTATGTTTTATAAAAATAATACTTCTCTCTTTTGTACCTGAGCCTTCTGGATAAAAGGTCTGAGTGCAAGTAGGGGATAACTGGAAACGCGATGAAGTTACAGCTAGTGGAATGGGACATGCCAACTTTTTGGCAGTGGAGGAAACACCTTAAAACCCAAGAGGCATGGGAGAGAAAAACACATGAATAATCTTTTTCTTTTAGAACCACTCCTTCCCCACAAAAGCTCTCCCAAACTATTGCAAGTGCCTTAAATTTGACTATTGAGTATGACATCCTCCACCAGACAGCCCTGACCGCTATGTGATCACAATTACTCTTAACCTTACTGAGGAGTCCATTGGAAATAGAAGGGATGGCCCCAGTTTCTGTACCTCCCAGGCAAAATGCCTGCTAATACCTCCAGATTCTTCTCCACTCTCATTTCTACAGCCCTCAGTCATTTGGTAGTGCAGCTGAAAGCCACTTGGCTGGTTGTATGGACAAACAGGACAGGTTGGACTGGCTGCCCTTAGGCAGTCCCTCCAAAAATAAGGTCCGCACTCAATTATTCACACTGAAATGGGGACCCTAACACTCAATAGCCGGTTGGAAGGCCACACTGGATACACTGTCAACATGTGCTCCATGACTGATATTGGTTCCACTTACAGGCCCCAGTAATTACAAACAACACTGTGTTTCCTGTGTGGAAACTGGGCATTAACTTGCCTCCCTCCCCTAAACATGCTGACTTGTACCTTAGGCGTGGCCGTAAGAGACCTTCGCGTATTTAAGGAAACACCATACACCATCGGCAGATCATGTAGCCCTCAGATAACAGCAGAGATCTCTCCAAAATGAGGCTTAATTACTTTGGGAAGCTTTCCAGAGGGACAACTGACTAGTTATTGAGTGTACAATGTGGGCAACTTTCCTCGTGATACAAGTCAACCAATTAGAAAAGATGATTCAAAAATTGTCCCTGACTTTAGCTGTAGTCATCAGTGGTACCACCTTGGCCCTGAAAGGTATTCAAGTCATCTTCAGTTCACTGGATAGGGTTGCCATTGATGACAGAATTGCTCTAGATGACTTCTTTGAAGACCACAGCAGAGTCTGTGCAGTCTCTTATACATTCTGCTATGCCTGGAGTAATGTCTCAGGCCAAGTGGAAATGTCAATGCAGACATAAAAGGAGTAAGCCATGTGGCCAAGATAGATGCTGATGGCTGTGGAATCTGCTTAGCTAATTGAGCCCAGTCTGCTGGGGGGTATGGTTGTGGTCAGTACTACAGGTCAGCCTCACCCTGCTGCACTTGGCATCCTGTTGATAGCAGCTTAATTACATGCTATATAAGACATACTGAATGGACTCAGTCCTGGGCTCTGTAAGTCATGTTAATCAGAGCAGCCAACAGAGTGGCATACCCACGGAAAATTTATTCGTGGGTCTCTTGTGTTTCTGCATATTCTGGGAGCAGAGTCACTGATTGTCTTTGCTCCAGACTCTTTACAAGGATGACTATATAGTGAATATTTTTGGAAGACAGAGATAGCGTCTTTCTCCAGAGCAAAGGGCAGGTTTGCTTACAACCTTGTGAGATAGATAGTATTTCCTTCCAAAGCAGGTTTACTGACCATTATAAAAAATGTGGGTGCCCTGAACTCAGGTTTCTTCTCCTGTAATGCCTCTCATTGTGTATGCAGGCTCTTTTTGTATCACGTAGTGGGAAAAGGGATTCAGGCTACTGCAAAAAAAAAACAAAAAAAAAGTCAATACTATGACTATTCATTTTGCTATGAGTAATAAAGTCCTTTGCCTCTGACCCAGGAGTGTTGTGACAATATCCACGAAACTGTGGCAGACTAATCTGTTAGCTTGCAAGTAGAAAAAAATCTCATGCCCTGCACAGTTCTTAACCATTATATTGTCAAAATTCTAGGTTTCCTTTTTCTGCATTCAATGATGATTCTCAGGGAGAATGTCGGTAGTAAGAAAGGTATTAATTATCCATTGAACTGGAGGAGTTAGTAGGGCATCCAAGCAGAAATGATCAATAAAGAGTTGGATATTGCAATGTTTGGCACATGAGTGGTATTAAAAACATAGATTTGGAAGAGATTACCCAGGAAAAACACACAATGTAAGTGGTGTGTTGGAGTCAGCTCACATCTGCTCACAAGAGCTAATTATCTTCCCAATTCTACGTTCAATGACTTCATGTTGGTAATTTGAGATTGGCCATAGTGAGAGTATTTAAACCACAGAAATTAGAAAATGCTACAAATCAAGGTTTTCCCTACCCGCTTGAGAGCTAGTTGTTACAAGCGTGCAACAGAATATGGTGTAGCTGATAAATGATGGGGGTAGGTTCCATAATCTATTTTCTTCTTCTTTGAAATGGGAAGAATAATTATACCTATATCATAGGATTGCTTAGAGACGTAAATGAGAGAATCTGCAAAGCATGTACAATAATCTTGGTACATAGTTTATCTAATTGAATCTAAGTTGCTGCCAAATTGAAGGTGCACCATTATTTTAGGTCATACTGCCAACGAAGACAAAACACTGTTAATTAAATTGTGCTTTTTTACCATGTTGATTGTAAGACACGTCTCAATTCCAGAGATGGTAAAATGTAAAAAAATGTCTGTCTTGGAATGAATTAAAGTACAATAGCATACTTTTGATGTTTCACTAATAGTACATTATCACTGTGACTAGGTAAAAGGTATGTATGTATATTTAAAAAGTCATTTGTCTGATTCTACCTTTTTTCTTTTTTTTTTTTTTTTTGAGACAGAGTCTTGCTCTGTTGCCCAGGCTAGAGTGCCGTGGCATCAGCCTAGCTCACAGCAACCTCAAACTCCCGGGCTCAAGCTATCCTCCTGCCTCAACCTCCCAAGTAGTTGGGACTACAGGAGCACACCACCATGCCTGGCTAATTTTTTCTGTATTTAGCTGCCAAGCTAATTTCTTTCTATTTGTAGTAGAGATGGGGTCTTGCTCTTGCTGAGGCTGGTCTTGAACTCCTGACCTCAAGTGATCCTCCTGCCTTAGCCTCCCAGAATGCTAGGATTACAGGCGTGACCCACCACGTCTGGCCAGATTCTACCATTTTAATCACCAACTTAATCAAAATTTCTAGACGTAAAGTGCTCAGAGATCAGATGGTTTATTAATAAATGTTCAGCATCTATTAGGTGGCACGGAGAAGATTGGAAAATAAGTATTTTTTTCAGAATAAAACCAGACACAAAATTCAGTGAGTTGTGAATTTCAAAATAGTTTTTTTTTTTTTTTTTAAGGAAAAAAACCCAGGAAGATTTAAACATAAAAGAAACATTGGTGGGACCGTAATACAACACTTATAGTCATAAACAAGTGAATGCAAAATTAAGAGTTCTCTAAACAATTTTTCCGTATTTTGTTTTTTACTTTTTAAGAGTAGGTCTCAATATCCACATTTTTGAAAAACATGTAAACTTACATGAGAAGTGAGGGAAGTACTAAGCATATTTATTTGACTCATTATGTATGTCACAGAAAAAAAGAGACGGAACTGGTAAATAATGATGAAGGAAGGGAATTTGGCTGCAGTGCGATTACTTACCTTGAGGCTGTGAGAAGGAATTTATATTGTATAAAGAAAAATTCCTGGAAACAAATGAATTCAGGCTACCAAACTTGGAGAGAGAAGAGAAACCTCTATGTTTGTACAAAAGAACTTCAAAGAGAAATATGATTTATTTTCTTTCTTACACCATTGCAACTAAAAATAAAATAGCAGAGCCTACTATAATCACAGGAAGAGTTTGCAGCTATTACACAGAATACGGAGTTTTAAGCAGGCTATAAAACACAATGAC